>JAVFBW010122008.1:0-14765 GCA_034783835.1 Mopalia ciliata
ATTTGTTGGTGATGTTTTTTTATTTGTGTCCGTCGTCATATAAGTGAAATACCCTTGAGTACGACATTAAACACCAATCAAACAAACAAACCTCTGACTCTGGTAAGTAAACTGAACAGATGGGTTTGTGTTTTTAACAAATCTACCATCTTCAGAATCATCCCATTGATATTGCGACCGCTCCTTGACTGGACTTTTAATTGAAAAAAAAATTTGGATATAGTGAGACCTAAATTTATGTCTACATTTAAATAATCGCAACAATATTGTCTTCAATCGGCTCATATATATATTCCCGGTGGAGGCAAGCAAATTGTTCTCTCTTGATTTATTTAAATATATATTGACTGTATGCAGTGTTTCTGCACCATGTAGTAGTTGTACCTAAGATGGATGTCGATAAGTCGACCAGTTTCTTCATTTAGAGATATAACCAAGAGAACGTATGACACAAGTTTCCTGTTATATCAGAGCGGCAGTAATAAAGTGTGTTAATTGAGAAACAGTGTTTACAGTGCAAAGCAACGTTCTGGAAAAAATGAACACATGTTTCACACAACGTTGAGTATGGTGAACGTAAAGTCAATATGGATCAATATTCGGCAAACTTTCCAATGTCAGTATATACAAATAACAAATACAGAGTAGACACAAGTTAATCGTGTATGCTCAACTAATGGGACAATTCAGGCGTGTTTTATCTAATATACTGTTTTATCTTATATAAACAAAATCTGTTATTAACATCAATCCTTCAAAGAGTCAATGTAGAAAAGATCAGACGAATTGTGGAAAGATGTCATGTAATAAGTAATATTATGTTAACTTAATGTGTTCAAACTGCACCTAGTAATGGTCTACAAATACGGCAGACATAACAGATAAGTGATGTATCAATATTTATTGCATTGTAATATAATTGTGATGGTTTAACATTACTGTCACTTAACTCGATTAACATGGGCCGTTTTAAGAATATTACAGTTAAGTGACAAGTGAGTTTACAAAAACAACAAAAGCATTATGCCAGGATCAGGTAGATGATTTTATTGTTATTTTTTTTTTAACACAAATTTTATATTGGGATATTCTTAAGAACGTAAACTGTTCATTAATTGAGGGCACGCAATAAAAGTGCAAACATGATGACCAAAAATGTCACAAACAAGAAACATAACAAGTGCCTACTAAAGATTAATTTTTGTTGTCCGTTGGTGACCGTTTCTTGGTTATCTGATGTCAATTGTTTACTGTAACTGGTATAAAGAAATATATGCTTAAAATGGTATTTTTATGTTGTTCTTCCAAAATTTATATATTTTTAGTCCAATAATTTATATTTGCATTAAACGAATATTTGCATTCAAACATTTTGTAATAAGCAATTTCGTTTCTTTAATCCGTTTGTTTGCCATTACTTCAGGTCAAGATCAAGTCCTAGTATCGCTGATGAAGATTAATCCACTTGTCTTGTTAACCTCATTGCGATTGATTTTAGTACATAAGGATCTCAGAATATAATATGTTTTTGTAAAATAAAACAATATTTAAAGCCCTTTTACAAACTGTGTAAATTGTAAAAAGGTGCCTGTTGTTTATAAACAATATGAATTTCTTGACTATGCTTTAAATCACTGATTGATAACGCGGAAACGACTTAATCGTCCCAAGCTTACAGGCGTGGGGGCGAGCTTCCTGTTGTCGTGGTAGCTCAGAGCTAAATGACTAAATGAAGCTGATCTGTTTATGATGTGTTTGTATTACGTCCTGTTTCTGTCTTGTCCTGTCGCGTCTATGTTTTTGTCAGTGGTGTCAGTTGGGTTTTCTCATACATTGGGCTGGTACGCGGTCATGTGAGAACGGTGTTAAACGGTAATCAAACAAACAATTCTGACCATCAACTGTAACCATGCAGTGTTCCGTATGGATCAAGTTTATGCTTTGTGTAATTTGAGAGTTGCATTGAGTCATTGTGATACATATGTTTCTATAGGGAACTTTTTTTTAATGCATCTGCCTGGATTCCAGCTCGGGTCTCGAGTTAGCAGATGTAGTGCTTAAACAGGATTTTAGTATTATTAAGTTGTGATAATATAAAATACACAGGAATATTCTTACAGGATTCCCTCAGAATTGTAACCAGGATCCTATTTTAATTTGCAAACTGTCCATGTCTTAATAAACCTGTCCAAAAATTGCTATGGTGTTGTTGAAAATGTAAATATGCATTATAACTATACGTTAGGGAATGTCGATTTGAAGAGTAGCAGTAGAATACAATGTTTGATTTGTGGAGTACTTTAACGAAATATTTGTTTTATTTAGAACTCTACGGCCTCATATTTTTCACTGTTCGATATGAGCCGAAACTATACTCTTACCACAGTCAGTTCAAATATGCAGTGGGCTGGAAAAATTGATTACGTTCCTCATCTCTAATCCGATCAATACGGAAGGACAAATGCCAGCAGGGAATTGTTTTATCTGGAAAATTACTATTTTCGAAAACATAGGAAGAGCCTAAGAATGAATTATATGTATTTAGGTATATTGAATCTGAATATTGGCCCACAATCTTATTACCATACCGCTAGTCTACATTTCAGTGATAAGAAACACACGGTCATTTAATATTCTGCAGGAGTTTTTGTTATTTTTAAATAAAGACAAATGAGATTTATTTGATTTATTTGGAATTATTTAATCCTTCATTTGTAAATGATGATCTGATAAAAAATATTTAGATTATCATGAAATAAAACAAACTGTAATTCAAAAGATTCGTTTACAAGTGGTTTTTTCTTTTCAATATTATATTTTCAACATAAAAACCCCAAAACAAACTGATTGAATGACCGATTAATACCCAGATATTGTTTTAGACGGCTCTAAATTCATAATGTATGCATTTACGTTTTACTTCCTAATGCCATATTTTCATACTACTAACATATATATATTTAGGTTATAAAAAATGTCCATCCACAAATAATGGGAAGCCGCAAAACAATCTGATTTTTGACTGTCACAAAGATAGTAAAAAAAAATTGAGAAGAAATTAGGAAAATAATGGGTAAATAGTTTTAATTGACTAAATAACAAGTGTGAATCAGTTGGCAAAAATTAAAGACCAAATGGTTGCCTTGTCTCAGCAGGACGTTACGGTGTTCAGCGCTATTTCTAAACACCCCCTACCAGGTGAAAACTATTTTCCCTATAAGTCCCTATTGAGAAACTCTTAATTAGCAGCCTGAATTAGTAAGCCAGGTAAATCAGTAGACATACGGTTATAGGACTTGACAAAGAGGTCAAACAGCTCAGAGATCAAACCTAAACTTAAAAGATGATAAACTGTGTGTAGATTAATTGTTAAACTGGTATAGTAGAGTAGCGATATAAAATTTATTTATTTTGGTATACATGTACCTACTTGATGAGTTTGATTTCATATCTGAAAATTTTTCCAAGGTCAAACTTTTTTCCAGAATGTTTCATTTTGGAAATTATTGTTTAGTTTTTCTTTTGAAACACTGATTATAATGAAGAATTATCTAATTTATACTCATTAAGAAATAGTGCTTGACCAATCTTCACAACACTTACATGCGAATTCCACCTGCTGCCTGAGTTGATATTTTACTAAGTAGCTATGATTTAGTTCTTATATAAATATTGAGTAATTCAACAGATCAGTCAAAAACCACATTGACATCATGGCTGTACAGACAATTAATACAGCCGGAAGAGGCATGAAATTATGTTTTCAGGGTATTATGTATACGAAGAAGGACGAAAGGTCTGATCGCATCAGATGGGAGTGCTCCAAACAAAAGACTGTCATGTAAGGGGGCTGTTTCTACCAACCTTGCTATGGCTGATGTTCGTGTCTCGCAACAACACACCAATTTAAGTGACACACAAGGTGTTGAAGTTGAGAAACTTCGGGTGAATCTCCGGGAGAAGTCGGTGAATTCCTCAGAGGGCACTTCCCAACTTCTTGCCACTGCTCTTGTATCAGCCCCGACCCCGTTAGAGCCCGTGTTGGCAAGTTGGAAAGTATCAAAAGAAATATCCATCGTCACAAGCGCGGAGCCTTGCCAACAGAGCCAGCTACACTGAGAGACTTCCATATCCCAGACGAGTGGAAGACTACGAGCAACGATGATGGTAAATTCCTGATCCACGACAGTGGTGCCGATCATCATAGGGTAGTCTTCTTTGCCTCTAATGCCGGACTGCATCACATCGCCCACAGTGATAGCTGGTGATGGAAATTATACAATGGACCCAGGAATTTTCCTTCAGCTCTATGTAATTCGTGCTACCCTGGGTGACACTGCTGTCTCTTGTACTTATGCCATGTTATCACATAAGTCAAGAGATTGCTATGAAGAGATGCTCCAAGCTGTGATTGACAGAGGTGACACCCTTTGATTCTCTCCTGATCCAACCAGTATCATGACAGACTTTGAGCAGTCAGCAATCCAGGCCACTCATTCCATCCTTGGCCCCATATTACAACACAGGGATGTTTCTTCCACCTCACCTAGAGCACCTGGAGGGACATCCAAGAACTGGGACTAGTACAACGCTAAAAAGAGGATGAAGAGGTCACATTATTTTGTGGAATGGTAGATGCTCTTGTCTTCTTACCCCTCGACGACGTGGCAGCTGGGATGACTTACCTGCATGACAACACCCCACCTAGATTAGATGGTCTCTTGGCCTATTTTAACAGCACCTATGTACCTTCCGAAGGATTCAACCACCTACACATGCCAATGGGATACTTCCGCCAGTCCATGTTCGTCATGTTCCCTCCAGTCATATGGAATGTTCATGAAACGACACTCGCTGGAGAAGACAGAACAAACAACATTTGTGAAGGTTGGAAAAATGCTTTCTCTCTGCTGGTTGGATACATTCATCCTTCTGTGTGGACACTGATTAACTGCCTCAGAAAAGACAATGCCCTTGCGTCAACGTCCATTGCCCGAGACGCAGTTGGCCAACATCAACCAAAACGAGTCAGACTTACCACAAAGGAATACCAGAATCAACTTCACCAAATTTGTGTGGCCCGTAGGGATGGGAGAAAAACAGTGCCACAAACGCTAAGAGCTGCTGGCCACTGTATCAGATTGACCCGCTGAACATTGAAAAAGGAACAAAACCCTCCATGTTAATAAAAAAAATGAACGTTGTTTTCCTTAGTATTTCCAGTTGTCACTTAGTTTACTTAGTTACTTATTATCGAATTACTTGATTATCTTCTTTTCTTTTCCATAGTTGCTGAGTTCACAATTTAGATTTAGTAAGTTACCCGTTTCTCTCTCCCTCTTTCTCGATATTCGATCATAACCCGATCATTCGATCATTAAATAAAAATTATTCATTTAGCAGATCACTAGTTTTATTTTTATTCCCGCCTCCGACCTTGACAAAAAAATAATTGTGCCCATGAAACACAAAATAAAATTGGTGTGGGCTAATTGAACTTAAATATGTAGGCGGGGAAAATGTCCGCGGGGGGAAATGTCCGTGGGGGGAAATGTCCATGGGGGAAATATCCGCGGGGAACTAGCCGTTTATAAAGAAGTCATTGTCCAGAAGAAGTGCTTATATAGTGTTTTCTGGGAAAGGTATTGTTCAGTACAAACTAAACACAATTCGGACCCAGTTTTCAATTTTACTATTAAAGAAAATTATTTAATTAGGAAATGACCACGGATTTTGTGCTATTTGGCCCAAGTAAACCTACATCTTCACCTAGGTAACACTGCGTTATACCATGTGTTTAATACATACATTGTCTGTATTAATAACACTGTGATAATACACCAGAAGACGCTTTAGGGCACACAGAGCCATGAATATTCTGGACGAATAGACAACAACCATTTCTGACAAAATAGTGTTGTAATTGTATATCGTCTCTCTCTTATTTACCTTTAAATCTTTGCCAGGTAGCCTTGGCGACACTACGTCTTCCATTACGGTGAAAGCGGTTGACCTACCGGTATCAAACAAACTCGCGTTAAACCGTTACAGTTCTTCAAAGACACACGCAGAACGAATCATCAAGTGTGTTTGAAGCCGAAGCCATAAACGTACTTCTATTCCATTGATCTCTTAGCGCTGCGAGTGCGTGATACGTCTCATTAGAGGTCCAGAATGATTTGAAAATTAAGCTGGCGTTTGACCTACCACGGTGTGGATTTTCTTTAAGTAGGTCACCAGCGATAAAAAGCAATTACTCCATACATATTTGGATCGCCTACCTTCTAACCAACCACTGACGAAACAGGAATACGTGACAACTTGGTCGTCAATGTGTCCCGTTCATATTAGCACGCGTCTTGAATGGAAATTAGTATTGATGGCACATAAAGTTCTAAGTCATTAGAACTATACGCGTCAGTGCGCGTCTTGATTTTCACATGATAATTAAATATTTGTTTGTTTGATTAGCGTTTAACGTCGGACTCAAGGGTATTTCACTTATATGACGACGGATTGTCCACTTCACACTGTACACTGCCTTATTACGATGGAAAAAACAGAAAAAAAAAACTCGTAAAAACCACCCCCACGATTGCGGAGCCTCAACATTTGACTCGCTCATATACCTGATGGTCGAAAGGCGGACTCGAGCCAGTGAACGGGAAATCGAAGCAAGTTCGGTTCAGGAAGCGCACTCGCTACCACCGAGCCACGGCCGCGGGAAAATTAAATAAGGCATGCATATCCGACGTTGATTTTTTAGGGTGATATATCTTATTTTATTTACATTGATCTCAATATATTCATCAAACTGCGTTATTGTCATGGCACTATGGTAATTACAACAAATTATTTTTTTTTTTTGAAAGAAGTGACAAACAGGAAACTAATACAGACACTTAATATCAACTGTTTAAAATTGGTCTGCATTCATTAACCATTAATAAACAATGGTTAATAAATGAACTGCAAAGGTCGTAGTCTGTTCTATTTTCTGAACATGGTTTTGCTTTATCTATAACAGTCTGTTCTCAATGGAACGAAATTATTGTCCATATTCACTTTCCAGACGATATATCATTGTACATGTACCGTACAAAAGAAGTTTGTCGTTTAAACAAGTCTTAGTAGGCTGACACTTTGTGAATAAACCTTCTTAGTTTATGTTATACCTAGCTGTCTGGTTGCAATAACATCTGATCTCAATATATCAATCGGTGTTTAATTTCCTGTTATATCCCACCGGATAAAAACTGTTAATATAACCACTGATTGGGAATGAAGATAGTATAGAAATCAATGTATCTAACAGTACGCAGTTGAATGTACCTAAATATAAGTCCGTATCAAACAGTTATACTGTATTACTCAGATTGCGTGGTATAACAAAGTAGCTCACACAATTATTTTAGCAGCTTAGAGAGGCAGTATGTGTTTCTTATTATTTTTAATGGAAAACCGGGAACAGACATCATAAACAATCAAGACTCCGGTAGCTGAAGCCAACTCGCATGACTCACTATATGAAGTTAAGGTTTTTTCTTATTTGTTTGTTTGATTGGGGTTTAACTCCGTAGGCAAGGTTATTTCACTCACATGAAGGCGTGGACAGTAGTGACAACAACGACGGCAAGCCCGGACAAAAAAATAGGACAATCACGTGGCGCATTACAACGACATAACACACGGATCGGCTTCATGTTGCTCTCTAGCTCCAAGAACACAAGTGCGACACTAAGCTCACTCCCAACTCTCTGCCTGAAATTATAATGCTGCTCCTTACCTTCTTTAACACTTGCCCCGTGAGGCAGCGGGTGGGCCATGGCCCTGCAGACTACTGCCTCGTCTTCCTCGGTCGATCGTAAGAGGCGAGAAAAGAGGTTGTTTTCTGTTACCCTGGTGTTCGCAGAGCCAAAGGGTAACGGGAAGCAGATTTGTTTGTGATGTCCTGTATTTGTGTCCGTCGTCATATAAGTGAAATACGCTTGAGTACGACGTTAAACACCAAACAAACAATCTTTAACACTTCAAGCATTTAGGGGTTCTAGAGCTTATTACATACAGATTTTTGCCTATTACGTTTATTTAAAAGGAAACATCACATCTCTTTTTAAACATGTACAAATATCAGCCTTTTGCATCGGTGGGATTAGTCCACAATGGTCAGTTTATTCCACCTAACTTTTATTCACGAAACTCGAAAATGGGGAACATAAATGTATATATACGAAGAATGTCTCCTTAACTGTAAGCAGACTGCAGGTTTATCAGGTGACAATGCACAAATTGACACTGATTCTAAAAGACTTATTTTTGGACGTACCTCAAATGTTGTTGATGATTTCAGTTTCGAAGGTACACAATGCAATTCATTGGGCCTTTCTCTCAATCATGGTTATTCCTGAAAAATATTTGCATGTTTGCCAATATGAGGCGTGTTAACTTGTACGGAGAGAACACGTGCTGTTTTATTCTGTACAAGAATATTTTTTGGCCTGTGTGTGTATATAGCTTGATGTTACATCCACCCTAGAAATCACCTGTTCGGTATATAAACGATGATCACATGCATAGCGCCTTTGTCTCTTATGTGCTTTTCTTATGAGCGAATGTCCTATATATCCATGCAATCCTTAACACTCAGTCGACTGGAAATCATCATCACATCCTCTATCACTTATTTGATAACTATGAAAAAGGCAGCTTATTAGAACTGTGATGATTTTCGTTGTCCTCTTGAACCAGGTCCGAAATTAGACGAAGAGAGGCCTTAGGCTATGCCACTTGTCAGCTCGCCTCTAAGCATAACTAAAAGACAGGCCTACAGCAAATATCAAACATACTGTAAACTTTGGCTGGAAGCCGCTTAGAGTTTGAGGCCCTAGTCTATTTACTATAGGTAAATGTGGCACTGCATCAACCTACTAAATGAACACACAGTGGAAATTAGTCATTCGTGTACTCTCTTAAATTGTAGTATTCTATTCGTATCATTATGAGAATACTTTTCTAAACACCGACCGACGGAAGTCATTAGTAAAGTCAAGTAAATATATTTCCCTTTAATCGCTTTGTATAAAGAAAACAAAGCAACTTTTTTTGCAACGTTTTGGACACATTTGTCTAGCATTTCCTTCATAGCAAAACCACATTTGTAATTCGTTATTTGTGTCAAACTGTTAATTTGCCATTTACATGCGTACAAAATATCAGTTACAATTTGTCTGCTTTACAATACATCACATTTACATGGATGGAAATAATTAAGATATATAATGAAACAAGTTCCTTTACTAATCATTTGCGTAACTACAAAAAAATGTTTGTACTGTGACTATTATATAAGTTATATTGTTCGAATTAATATCAGTTTTATTCCTTGAATTCGAATAAATATATCAGTTATACTCTTCGAATTAATATCAGTTTTATTCTTTGAATTGTTTTTTTTGTGTGTGTGTCCAATCAAACTAACAAACAAAATTGAATTCGAGTAATTATATCAGCTATATTTTTCTAATAAAGATAAGCTTCGAATAAATATAAGTTTTAGAACAAATATAAGATTTAGTATTCGAATAACTATGACGTTTTATTCTTTGGAGAAATGACGAGGTATTGTCTATTTTCTCTGCACTATAGGATACAACAACTGCGAATTGTCAAAGATTATATTGAGTTTGTTTGTGAAACTGGGTATGCTTCCTGTGTAACAAGATATTGGATATTGGTTTCTGTCAGTACAATTGACTAGTTTTCCTCAGGCGAGACACAAACCCACATCTCAAGCGGACTGAGATTGTGTTTATGTGAGCCAGCAGAGGGAACCGCTTAGAGATCGTAGGGCTAGTTCCAGGATTGATTCCTCAGAAAGTAACCAGCGGAGTGTGTGGACGGACAGGCACAATAAAAGACCGTCAGTGGCTGGGGACTAATTATTCCGAAACCAGGACCGATGAACGCTAACATACCTCTGCGAGAATCTGCTAAAGCTAACTCTTGTTTTAGTTACTTAACCTGGAAAATCGATTTGGAGGATTATTCCAACAGCTAAAGACTGGATACTTTTGTTTCTCCCAAGAGGTACGTGCAGGAAAATCTCGAGGAAACAGGTTACTTTGGCTTATCATTCTCTAGATCATTAAACTTTACGTAAAATCTCTACAAGGCAAGTTTTCTTTCTCTGTGCTGTCTCTAATTACGAGAAAAGACAAGGCCCGTTTAATTGGTAGAATTATTTCTGGCCTGCAGCGCAGAAGCGAGACGTATAAGTCAGCGTTATCTTGAAGAAAGATTATTCTCGATTGCCAGGCTACCGACGGTTGCTGTGATGTTTGGAATCACCGTCACTGAAGAACGAAACATTTTATGGAAAGCCGAGAACCGATATTAAAGATAAGTGTAGTGGAATTAGTAATCGTGTCTAAGAAATCAGCAATTTCCCAAGGGAGCCGTACGCACATTTACCTGGAAACTGTGCATCTAATCAAGTGCGAAGGAAGGAAATTGTGCAAGAGTAGCTTGGTTTTATTTTCCGGTATCTACAACGAGTTACCATGGCCTGGTATTTATTCAATCACCCAAGAGCGTATTTACCTTACCAGGACGGAAATGGCGTCCAATGGTACTTACAGGACTGACATCTTTACGAGATTACACAACTTAACTGAGGTAAAGTAGGTTTTTTTCTTCAGCCATTTTGCAGCAGGCTTTCCTTTCTAAATTAGCCAATATATCTTGGGAACAAGGCATGGTGCCAGTATTGTAGTTATTTACTGCCCTATTGCTTATCCAATTATTGCGTACGCTTTTTCGTCTGATTAAAGCGATGATTTATGGCTCAATCACCCAAACAGCCACCCGCTGTTTAAATTGCAGCAGCTCTGCTCTAATATAAATATACCCCTTGCTTTAGTTTTTACTTCTAGCTTTCAACGGTGCTATTTTGTTCTCAATTCAAGTTGATTTCTTGAGGTCTACAGAAGAATTATAATAGAGCTCATTTGTTCGTCTAATTGTACCGCAATTGCCACCACGTTGTAAACAATAATTATTGAGAATGAATCAAGGCTTACGTTCAATCTCAGTAATTATTGTTTACAACATGGTGGATTTCGGCACAATTAGACGAACAAAGGAGACATTGTAAACTGCTTCTGTAGTTAAGCTTAGATGACAAATTCTATTCGATTCTCAAAAACGGTTGTCACACACAAGTCACATTTATAAATAAGGGATTGTCACACATAAGTCACCTCCACAGAAAAGCAATTGGAAGCATAATTGAGCAAACATTTTTTTCGTGTTAACAGACACTAGATATAATTGGAGCACTGAAAGACAGTACATCACTTAGATGTTCTCTAATCTTTTTTTCCATTTTTAAATTTAATACATGCGTCTCATCTCACCTTCGACCAAACATATGCTAAAAAAATGTATGATACTTCCACACTTTTTATAAATCTTGATTGTCATAAACTGAACAAGGCCTTGTTTTCGACAAATTTTTCGGTTTAACAATTCTATTTGCGCGAATGTAGATATGTAGTAAACGTGAATCCTACTTGTTCTCAACAAGTTTTAAACTGCCAGCATATTCGATATGCGCCCGTTTATTCATTTATGGTTTTCCTAGCCACTTGGGCAAAACAATCCGGTCTCCCTTCTATTTAATGTTCAAAGTCTCTGCAAGTTAAAAATTAAAACGAAATTATTATTACAAATAGTTCAACCAGTGCCGTTAATTTCGCTTTACAATCGCTTTACAATCGGTTTATTTACAACGTCATTGACATGGTGCTGAGCATTAATCCCAGCTGTCTAAACGGCTTCTTGTGTTTCTCTTTGTCGTTTGGTGAAGTGTAATTCCATTGATTCATAATTATACTAGTTTGTTTTACAACCCAATTTCACAATGTGCTGAATAATCTAATGGCAGGAGCTTCTAAATGTAACTGAACTGACAGCCAATCGGAAAATGTACAAAAGCACTTGAGTGTCCGCCGTAGTAAGGCAAGAAATGCTGTGCAGTGGATAGTGTGTTGTTATATAAGTGAAATACCCTTGATTAAGACGTTGAACAAGCAAAAAATCTTTTTTTGTTTTAAATTTTCCTTGTGTTCTAGTTTTAACATTCTTATAAATGTTCACGGAATCGACACCACTGTCCAACAAGGCCGTAATGGCAGAAACTGCAACTAATGAATTGTTAATATATGCTTTTAGAAATATATGATGAACATTTTTTTATTATTTTTTTTTTATTTCACCACCCGGAACATATTGTTTACAAAGATCATTGCTTTAGAAACTTGCCAACTGCATAAGTGTTCATATTTGTTTGATTTAAGATTAACGAGGTATTTAAGGTTATGTTACCTACATGATGGTGCGCCAGAGAAATAGGTGAAAGAAACCACCCTTGACACCACTGAAAACAAGCAAAGACAAGGCAGGACAAATACAGAACAATCACAGCACCCAATAGAGAGACATCACAAACACATCGGCTTCATTTTGCCCCTAAGCTCTGAAAGTACTTGGGCAACACGGGGCTCCTTCCCAACCCTCCGTTTCTGGAAAGGTAAATGTGAACTAACGTAATAGGCTAACAAAACGCCGCATTTTTAACACACCGAGATGTTTATATGATACATAAATCTTTGCTGATGTAGCATACATTATGTTTATTATTATTAGCGTTATTAATTTAGAATTGATGGATAGGGTATACTCCACTCTTTAACACAATATACAGCAAGAATGTGCTTGGACGAACGGGTGCAAAAATTTTTCAATCAAATACACCAAAACGCTTTGAATAAATTGTCAACTGGTGCGGTCGTAACGCATCAGTGTTCATCTGACGTTAGTGTGACAGATGTCTCAAAATCGTTGCTGTCTGCAAAACGAAAACAAATTAACAAAGGTTATTATATCTGCGTCCAAAAATGTATGTCATGATAGCGGAACATAAAAGTCGATAATGCATATTGAACCGTCTTCGTTCGCGGCAGTTTTAACGTCACAGATAACGTATATAACCAAACTTGAATTATCCATTTTGGTTCCAAATTTGGAGGACCTTACTCGAAGTCACAAAAAAGCAGATAGGATCAACTGGAATAAAACTATATACAATACTAATTAAATCAAACAACTTGTTTGTTTTGAATGTCTTTTACAAAGTGAAAAACAACATTTATTTTCGTTATTTCGTAATGCCACATGGCTGAGGGGCCTAGATGGTAGGATGCTGGCGATTCAATGTCTTACTCGGAAGGTCGTGGGTTCGATTCTTGGACGGGTTTCAACCTGCAAAATTGTCTTGACTAGAATTTGTACACACTAAGAAATAGTTACCCCGAAATAACGATAATACTATTCAATAACTTTTAATGGCATCCAACGACAATCCAATTCATTCATACAATAGGCCTAATGTATTTTTAACGGTGGACCGACTGAAGAAGTTACCACGAGATATCGACCAGTCGTCCGGTCATTTTATCTTGGTCTGCTTATCGCAGACATAAATGAAGTGATGTAACCATTATGGCGTTGCAGGAACTCATTATGACATGATATATGTTATTGTTCGAGACCGTATTATCGAATCCAGGCTACTGTTTCTATGTTGGTGCTAATTGCAGTTGGAGCTAATGGGCCTTTAAGACATGTTTGCCACTCCTTATCAAAGTTTTCTATCAAAGTTCTTGAAATAATCAGTAAAAAGTCCGTATACTGAGTAGTTTCCATGACACCCCCCAATAGGGAAATGGACACTATGGGATCATTTGTAGAGAAAATTAAACTCTGGGTTCATACTTCCTGCTTCATTGATCTCTCTGTCCAGCGGTGCTTGATTTGCTGTTATTTATTTATTGTAGGCGATTTCAAATATGTGCCTGTCTTTTTCTGAGGAAACCTTTGTACCCTAATATGTAAATATTGCTTCACTACATATTAAGCTACAGATGTTGTTGAGAAGAATCACTTCTTTTTAGTATGTCAGGTCTTTCACATGGTGTATAAATATATATAGCGAACTGTTTCTGGAAAGACACTAACCTACAGATATGTCACATATTTCTCAAGCGTTTATAGTGTATCCCACTACCGGTCTTCCTTTCTTAACAACAGATGACTCCAGAAATGGCGGGGCTGGCTTTTACGAGGGTGCCTTCCGGTATCCTTTGGTATCAAATTAGGAAAATGTAAAAAAAAGTTGGTGATCGGTTCAACTCATTTTACAGACCTTATTTGCCATTTCTTACTTGCCAAATAAAAAAACCCAATCGCATGGAACAAGTTGCTCACAAACCAATTCAATATCATTTTTTTAAATCGCCCATTAAATTTTATTTTATGTATTTATTTGTTTGTAACTTACTTACAGACACCTGATCCATATAAATGTATAATGAGTCAAGTGCTTGGCCTGTAGCCCAAATGTCTGGGTTCGAATCCTGGAGTCAAACAAATCTTCTTTCTTCATTTATTACAAAAAATAAAATTTACCTATAATTGTGGTTGTTAACACAATTGATAAAACCGGATTGTTACTCAAATGCAACCTTTTCAAGAAAGAATACATTTTTTTACGTAAAAGATCATTGACGGATCGGACGCCATGTGAGAGAGCGGGTGAGCCATGGCCCTGCAGAATACTCCCTCGGCTTTCTCGGTCGATCGTAAGAGGCGAGGAAAGAGGTTGCTTTCTGTTGCCCTGGTGTTCGCAGAGCTAAAGGGTAACGGGA
>JAVFBW010122019.1:0-14762 GCA_034783835.1 Mopalia ciliata
ATAATAATAATAATAATAATAATAATAATCCCATCGATTTCAATAGGTGTTCTGAGAAGATGTCTCAGAACCCCTAACTATATCAGATCAATCATTTACATGCTAACAATTAATTTGCACGTTTCCTTATTGTCGCAACTTTCCTAGCCAAGGCTTATCAGAGTCGGATTCATGACACGCCATATGATTGGGTGCCTAGAAATTACCAGGCAATCTACCAATTCTGCTTTTGTAGATTCTTGTTGTAGTGGCTCTGTCTCCTAAGGGTTCCAATGTAATGTAGCTCAATATAAAGCAATTGGTAATGGGAGTATGTTCCAAGCATTCTAAAGCTGTCTTAGGGCTTTCAATAAAAATTTTAGATAAGCACTAAAAACCACCCATTCCAGTACCTTTACCATAGCTTTTTGATGAAATATGGGAGTGAATTCTATTCAGCATAATACTGAAATATAATATTTAGCCAGAGCTAAAAACTAATTCATGGGCAAGAGTGTTTTACATGCCAGAGTGGGATCACTCTAGTTACAGAAAAAACACTACTCACACTTTACAGAACTATCCACTAGAGGAACATTGATTTCTCATCAGTGTAGAGCACTGGACAGCCTATGGTTGTGTTAGTGTAAGTATACTTACTGTATTGCAGTACATCTCAGGCTCCTGGTCGTGCCTTAGCGGTAACATGCACGCTTACTAAACTGAACCTGCTTCGATGTACCGTTCATGGGATTAAGTCTGCCTGTCGACCCTCAGGTATATGAGTCACATTGTGGTGGCTCTGACAATCATGCGGGTGGTTTTTACGAGGTTTCTGCTTGGTTTTCCACTGTAATAAGACTATGTGCAGTGGACAATCTGCCATCATATAAGTGAAATCCTCGTTAGTACAACATTAAACACCAATCAAAAAAACAAACAATACAGTACATCTCACTATTTTGGATACTACATGTAGATGAAAATAGCCCTACTCTGTTAAACACACACAAATCAGTCAATCAATGAAGACAATTAATGTTAAGTTATATGAAAAGTTAAAGCAGATTATTAAAATTTGGGTACCAACTTCTTGAAATACAACTTTAAATTGTCTTCTGCGAATATATTGTTTATTCATTAGTCAATTAATTGACTTTTTTACATCTTTTTCTCAAAATGCTTATCAGTTTTTCTATTTTTATTTGAAAAGGGAGCTAAAGGACAACATGAAGCGGATTGGTTTCTGGTCTGGTCTGGTCTGGTCCTGTAGAGTCCTGTGATTGTCTTTGTTTGTTGGCAGTGTTTTCCTCTGAGCCATTGCCTGGCATGCCTCCATACTGTATGGGTGTAATAACCTTAACCTGTCTGTGTAAAGCCCCAATCAAACAAACAATCCAGTTTGAATCAGGTGCATGTAGGAGAATGGTCAAATAAAAAAAAAATTAAAATCAACCAGATTTACAATAATAATGAAATTTAATTATTTTCAGTCAATTAATATTGGTAAAGTACATGTATGTCTTATTGATATCAAAACTACTGATCTTATCCCTGGATCATCCATTTTCACACATCCAAATCAACAACCCAAGGGTTTAGAAAATCACTTGACATTTCAGAATGTCACAAATTACTAATAGGCTTATTTTGACAAATATTAGTGCTTGCTATTCAAAGGATAAAGAATTTACTTCCAGCAGATGAAATTTATTTCCTCACCATCAAAATGCATTTGCTATGTCACTGGGCCTATAAATATGTTGAGGTTTTTCGGTCCACAGCCCGAGTGTTGTAGTATGCTGATAAACTTTTATACAAGCTGGTAGAACACTTATAATAAAAAAAAAATTTATTTGCGTTTGTTTCACAACATTGCAGAACAATAGATTTATGATGTCAGATATTTCATGGCATTTAAAACATGGTGGAGGAATTGAGCACAAAAGATTTCATATGATAATGTCTACTTAATTAAGGAATGACATTTTTTGTTAAATACTAAACACTTACATCATTTTGAACTTTTTAATATTTTAGTTAGATAACTACATTATTCATTGAATATACTTATAAAACCTATGCATTTTTCATTAGTCCGATAAGGGTTTCACACTACAACACAAGCCACATATTAACTACATATACACATAAGTACAGACCCCTAAAATACAAGAATAAACCATGAGGCATCTTGTCATTTCTTCGGAGTAAAACCTTTTTGTCAGCTGTGTCAAGTTCGTTCCTTTGATTCATTGTTTAACTTTGTACTTAACGTTATTTCACTCACATGCTAGTCAAACAGTTGAAGGAAACCACCCTCAACACCATTGGCAACAAGACAAAGAGATCACAAACAGATCAGCTTCACGTTGCCCCATAGCCCTGAAAGTACCAGGGCAACAGGAAGCTTCCTCCCAATGCTCCACATCAAGTAACTATTACAATTCACACTAAAACCTTACAACAATCACTGCGCAGATACATATTTTGACAGGGGTTTAACTCTGTACTAAGTGTTAATTTGATCTTACCAGCACAGTGGATGAAGGAACCCACCCTCTATGTCATTCAACTGGCAACTTGAAACAATACAGGGGGTGGTTCCTCAAAACCCTATTCAATTTAATCCAGTATTAAATGCTTTACTCCATGTAAAGGTCTATTTCCAATCCGCTATTTAGTCTGGTGTTGGCTAATACCCTTCCAATAACTGAGCCCTGGACAACCACCGGGTGTAAAATCAAACCTGTGAACGAAGGCCTGTGTCTTGTTGCCCCTGTGCTCAAAGAGCATATCTTGGTGATTGACAATCTGAAATACTGGTTTTGAAATGGAGTTGTTCGAATTTATTTCCTTGGTCTTGATTTATTTCATTCCAGAATATCACCACTGAATTATCCATGGCACTCTTGTTTGAAATATGGCTCTTCGCAAATGATTTGATATGATACTACATTGTTGGAGTAGAACTCAATCGGAAAGGTTTGCTTTTCCAAAGTTGGAAATTGACAGGCTGTATAAATGGTTTGCCTGCTGCAACTAGATATTTTTAGTATGTTTCCCATACAAACTGGTTCCGGGTAAAGAATCATGAAATATTACATATAGCTTCAAAAGGTGCCTAGTTTAGCAGAGAAAAATATTTGAGGTAGATGTGATTCAACCAAAATCACTATTACCAGGAGATAAACAAAATATCCACGCTTTCTCACCTAACCAATCCATCAAATCACACAAGTTCCATGACTAAGACGTTGGTTGAATAGCTACTTGCAAGCTCCACACAGAGGTAATATCAGCATAGATGGCCAGTTCATACTTTGGATTGAATAGAAGAGGGACTGATGAGTGATTTGATTCTCTACGTTAAAAGATTGACTAGCAAACATTTCACTTTTATCTTTTTTCGAAGATAGTCTTTTAGTCCCCTAAGAGACTTTTGGTTTGTAATACTAGAGATATTTTGGTACGTCCGTAACATACAATATGTCGTCAGTAAGTTAACCTACTGCAATCAACATAACCACTCGCCCTGCATTCGCTTGGAAATCAGGTTGTATTCGCGTCGCCTCGGACTCGCCTTTTGAGAACTCAATCAGGCGACTGATAAGCGAGCGATTCATGGAAATGCTCCCTAAGTGTTATACTTAGGGTTAGTTAATGGTTAGGTTACCAGCAGGGGTTAGTGTTTGGTTAAGTATTAAGCTTTAACCCGAAACTAATAATTCCTGTTTTGTCTTAAATGCTGTTATTTCGCTCTGTAATGTGGCACTTCTTATTGGCACTTGAAAGTTTGTTTCACTCATATAATGGAGTCCATTGACACTCTTGTAATACAATTTTTTAAAGGTTATTACACTCCTGCCTTGCTGGTGACGCCTTTCAACAGAGATAAAACCATTGTTGGTTATTAAATATTGTTACTTTAATATGATAGTTTCACGCCTTGTAAATAGTCATTGCACGGTGTATAATATTTGAGGTAGTCTCACTCATATACAAGTTACAACCCTGGTAACAATAGGTCTCAATACTGATTTCCTTTACATTTTCCAATATAAAACAGTTTCAGAAGACACCATCTCACCTTAATTTTGATACCAAAACGTAATGGAATTTTGCATAAACTTAGAGGTAGCAATAGGCACTTATACATGAAGGTAAAGAAATCTAAATCCATCCTTAAGGACCACATAGGCTTAGACTTTTAAGAGTTATTTCAGTCTGAATAAGCCTAGCTTGGAAAATAAACTGACATTCTCTAACGACAATTGAACCAGCTCTATTGTCAATGCCATGTAGAGTGCTTTGATGATACCTGGATGCTGGTAACATTTTACAAGGTGTGTCATCAAACTAAGTCGGACCATTATAAGTATGATTTTACATCATATTAAAAGTATTGCTATTATCAACTGATCTAACAATGCACAAATGAAACTTTGGAAGAACTATAGAGCAACAATGATAGCACAAAAACATGATTTACTCTTCAGTATATTAGCAACAATCCAATAAAAAAAATGTAACGAAACGTGTTCAAATGTACAAATTTTAGATTTATTGAATAAAATCCCAACACGAAATGTCTTTTTTGTAACTTGCCTAGTCTCTATCTTGTCTAATGACCTGTAAGCAATTCCAGAGTGCTTCACAGTAACCTTTCATAAATAACATGATCATTTACAGAATACTTCAAATGGACACTGCCTTGTCACTCCTAACTGGAAACGCACTGCCTTTGCGATGTTACCATGGTAATGATGTTGGTATAAACGGTTTGTTTCTGCTGTCATGACCAAAGAACTATCAGGAAGCACGTACAGAACACCATATTTAGCAAATATTACCACCAGTTTAAATTATATCACTTTGTCATGTCCAAGATATTGTGTTTTATTGACCACACAAGAATTGGGCTGGTATTACTGTGGGGGTGGGGTTCCTAAAATGAATAAGATCAATCCAATTAAGATACATTTAATGTGTGCTTTGCTGTTGCTAAACAGTGTTTCACATAATAAATGTTTGAATTGTAGGTTTTTGATGTGAAACAGATGTTTAACCTAAATAACATAAATAAAAATAATATAAATCAGTGCTTTCCATGGTAATGTTTTGGTGGAAAACCAACAGGAAACCTCCTTAAAACAGCTTCACAATATTCAATCCTGAACTTCAGGTCAAAAGATTTGTTAGTTTGATTGGTGTTCGACATTGTACTAAAGGGTATTTCACTTATATGACGACAGAGTGTCCACTTCACACTGTACACAGCCTTATTACGATCGAAAACCTTGTAAAAACCACCCCTGCGATTGCCGGAGCCACAACATGTGACTTGCTCATATACCTGATGGTCGAAAGGCGGACTCGAACCCGTGAACGGTAAATCGAAGCATGTTCGGTTCAGGAAGCGCACTCGCTACCACTGAGCCACGGCCGCATCTTTGATGAAATAAACACTGAACTATTGTAAAAGAATCGCACAACTCATCAGATAAAAGCATGAAGGATTTTATTTCTGATCACAGAACCATAGATCTAAAGACAAAGAGGACAGGTTATTGTAGCATCGGCTCATCGATAAGAGATAGGGCTGTGGGACTGAAGAATTATGCAAACATACACAACTATATGCTGATTATGAATCTGTAACTATATGTCTTGCAGATATTATCAATTCCATTTATGGTACATGATAATGAACCACATAAGGTGAACATAAGAGCATTGTGAACAGCTAATCTGGAGTTTTCAGGGGATCATATCCCATATTACGACTACATTTCACCCGTCTTCTCTACTTAGAGTAACAGGACCACATGCAAGATAATTTATATACCATTTCATTATAGCAATCATCAGTCAAAAAGAAAAGCGTGAAAACCTAGAATGCCAGATGGGTACTAAAGGCAGTCCCATGATCTACACCCAGTCTGAAAACAAAATTCGAATTTCTATATTATGTACATTAATATCCGCAATCACAAATCATGAAATGAACAACTTTACAACTCGATCGTATAATCACGACAAAATAATAAAAATGCGGACAATAGTGAATACTTTCGCCATTATCATGTGTTGATACTGCCAGAAGCCCTCATAAATAGGTTGATCTCAATCTAGCTTCCCAGGACATCTGTTCTTTTCACCAGGTCTTAAAGCCAAACATCAGTTAGGCACTGTATTAAATTTTACTTTCACGTCAAAGGACAACAGAAAATAGCATACATAGTTTTTTGAACGAGACACATAAAAGGACCTCCTTTTGAATTTTATTGATCGAGGTTTATCAAACCAGTTTCGCTCACAAATACAAGCCTGTATACATCGTGCTCGGTGTTCAAGGTAATCTTAAAGCACATGTTAAGTCAAGCATGTCTTCATTTCAATAACCCCAATGACGGATGGATCGAAAATACGAAATGAATTTATTTTGTCCTCCATTTCAAGGAGAATGCCTGAGGTTATGAAATAATGCTGACTTAAGAAAGTTTTAACCAGCAGGTACCAGTCTTAACATAACTTCCCAAGAAATCTCTTAGGAAAACCATTACCAGTGTGTAATGTTCTTCATGTGTTAAGATTGCCTTGAAAATAATCTGGCACTTAAGGTTTCCACTGTGATAAAGTTATTATTGGTATACACAGTTAAAACCAGTGTAAGAGAGACCATGCTAATGGGTACAAATCTTCAGAGGCCAGACTTCTTTCCTAACAAAATTCACCAGCAAACTGATATGCCAACAATTCTACAAGATTTCAAATTATAGTTTACATTTTATATTAATCCACAACAAAATTGTTGTCAGTTCCTTTCAATCTATTTTGTGATATATACACTCAATTGTTGTCTCATACTATATATATATATATTTATAGATATATAAATATCACTGTTAGCACAAAAGCCCATGGCAGAGATTTTGAGAATATTTACAGAAATGGGATTTATTAGCAACTAAAGAAAGTGACAAGGCATAAAATTGACGTGAGAGTTAACAATATCTATAAACCACAATTACATGCACAAATGACCACAAATACTCAAGTATATTTTAATCATTTAAGATATTGGAAAGAGAACTTGGAATATTAAGTGCCAATTCTCATGGATGTAAAAAAAGGATGTGGCAGCCTCCATGCCAATCTAGGCCTTGTCACTTCCAAGTTGCTTTACTAAGAGAATTGGTTATTGACTAGGGCTAGATGGTGGCTGTTAAAAGTGTCGGCTTGATATCTGGTCTGTACTGGCTGTTAGTCCTCTTGTACTTAAATCACCGATCGACCGCCGACTTTCCTGAAAGCAAAGAGAAACATGAAATAAATCAGAGCACTAAAATTACATACAATTTATTGACACTGGAATTTTTAGAATGTATTTAAATAACTCTAATTATGTCATAAGATATGCTGAGACTATGACGTTTAAATTACTTCAGAATATTGATGTTGATTGAAAGATAAGGATTTACTCCAATCTTTGTAACGTTTATTAGAGTATGAATGCTGAACCTAAGGTGTGCATCTCAGTTTTTACATTCATACCAGACCTGCCTACCCCAGAAGAAATTTATGAGTAAAGAATTAGTTTTTTAGGAGTTATTTATGCCAGTTAGAGTATTTTGTTGTTACAGGAACTTACAGCATAGTGCAGAATATGAACGTTTGTATGTATTTTGATGGTCTTTTGGTGTATTTTACATAAATTACATGTATGTGTACAAAATACTCCAGAATACACTGGGTAGGCAGGTCTGTCATACTCCAATAAACATTGAAACAATTGATTGATTGATTGATCGATCAATGTTTTACACCGTGCTTTCATAATGTTGGAAAGTTTACTTCCTTCAGTGCTAAGAAAAAACTGTATTGCTATTCTTCAGACAAACTGCCCTTAGCCAGAGGGCAAAACAATTGCAGTCAATTAAATATATTCCAGTATTATTTAGATTCAATTTTTTTAAATTTAAGGTTTTTATTGGAGTAGTAACATAAAGGTGAAGTGCATGCTGTATTAATTTAATACACATAGCAGTCTATACAAAAGTGTTTTTAGCAGTCAATCCTATTTATTTAATCAAAACATCACATGAATATTCAATTTACTTTTACGTATAGATAGCTTGTTTGATTGTTTGATTGGGGTTTAACGTCGTACTCAAGGGTATTTCACTTATATGACGACGTGCCAGCCCAATGGGTGAATGAAACCACCCTCGACACCACAGGCAACAAACAAAAGACAATACAGGACAAACACAAGACCATAATAACAGGACGCAATACAGACACCACAAACCGATCAGCTTCCTGTTCCCATTTAGCTCTGAGAGCACAAGGGCAACATGAAGCTCGCTCCAACCGCCAGAGGCATAGATAGCAGGATGATTTGTAGCTTAATTACTTTGTGAACATAAAAATGTGCTCATGAATACAAACTAAAGTGACAGACACAAAGAAAAGCATGCCATAATCTTTGTCAGGACACAATTCTGAAGCATAAAATAACACTTTGACATAAAACATACATGATAAGGACTAATGAAGCCATCTGATGTACTCGACAAACTGATATATGGTCACAAAATTTATCAGAAATAGACAAATAACCTATAAAGTAAAAAACTGATAATTTGTTAGTGATGTTTGCATTGCATCGACGCCATTAGTGGGAGGGTCTTTTGTAGTAATGATGTCAGAAATAGGTCACCTCACTAGGTCTGAAGCAATGAAAAAAACTTTTGTAAAAGACATTTAATTTAAAAATGGTGTAAGGGCCCTTATTTATTCGTCACAGAGCAAATATGTTCATTACCACAGAATTCCTCATTGTGACAATGTGATTTTTACTTCACTATACTACAAAATGATAATAATGCTAGTGAAAACTTACATGTTGCTTTATATCATCACTGTTTATGTTGAGAACTGACAAGGAACTTGCTCTTTTCATGCTGAAAATAAACAAATCAAACATGTAGATTAATTTTTGATTATACTGAAATGTATTCTTGATGGAAGTCTTCAGAGCCTAAATTCCTATAGCAATCACACAATGCCTGTTATTCAGTTCCACGTGGAACCCTGGAAATGTTATCCACATTATAACTTGTAGTATAAGAGGTTTCTCCTTATACTGAAACATGTCAAGGTGCTGTCTCACTGGGATACAGGTATCAAAAACATCAGGTAGATATACCACCCAATTCATAAAATATTGACACACTTTCTAACCAATCATTGTTGAAACTTATAATACTCAGCACACATAAATATCCTAGTTAGCAGAGGATCAATCCTTGGATCCACTGTTTATGAGACCTCTTTATTGTCAGTAACTACATGTAGGACCAACTCTTCATAGGCTTTTGGAGAATTAATAGATGAGTCTAAAAATCCAAATAGTTTGCACTGGTAATACTGATAACCAGTTTTCAATAGTATTATTTTGAAACTACAAGAATTGGAAAGACAAAATGATGGGAAAGTATATGTTAAGCAGGATGTGATTGTAAAGTGTGTTTCAATTCCACTGAGATGTGAGAGATTGACGTTCAATCACTTAAGATAAAACTAATATTATGAGTTACACAGTAACTATTACTCATTGAATTTTCTTTGAAATCATCTCCTCAAACTTAGTCTGAATAATAATGTTGATTGTCAGTAATCTTTTCATTTTCCCGCCAAAACTAAACTTTTTGTTTTGTTTTTGTGGATGTAAAGGTCTTTTAATGTTAGTAATGATTCTTATAAAACGTCTGGAGATACACACTTTCTGTAGTTCTGAAGATAAACACAGGAAGTTACTGTATGTTTAATTGGTATTTTAAGTCATACTTACAATGAAAACAAATTAGACAGACTTTAGGGTTATATTAACTGGTTTGCAGAAAAACTTTTAAATATGATCACCCAAAGATTATGCTAGATTCCTTGGTGTGTTGTTAAGCTGTTTATGTTGTGTTTTTGGGGAATACTTTGAGCAGACAGTCATCAGCAATGGGTTTTATAATTATAAAACTGAATTTTAATGGTTATGATATTGGTGAGATGTGATTGTCAACAGTCCAACTTTAAGCATAAAAAGTGATGCATAATGTCCAGATACATGTATGAAACAGTACTACTTTGGTCTTAACGAGATACGGATATTCTGATCCAGAAAGACGTTGAACCACAGCAAGGTCAGATATTTCCTTTATATGGACCATCTGACTGTCAGTAGTTGGGAAGCATGGTAGGAAATGGTGAATAAAGGGCAGTAACTTGTGACAGAGAGTGAGTGCTTGGACTGGGTATGGTTATATGGGCTTTGTTAATGAGGACCGCTTACCTTCCCGAGCTGAAGTCATCAGCCCTGCCTTTTAATTTCTGGACGAGTTTTGCACTGCTGCGTCTTATGGAAGCTCGCAGTTTGGAAAATGAACCACTGCGTTTAAGTTTACCACTCTGATAGAGGGATTAAAATTAGATGTGTCAGACAACAACAACAAAATCACAGCTCAATAAAAAAAAAAAAGGCCAATCAAAGAGAAGACAACCCATCACCACCAATATAGCCAGCTGAGGTGTGAAAAATAAGCGAGCCCAAAACTTTGGCCGAAAGATTGTACTGGCATGTAAAAAATGCGGCAAAAAGGTATTTATAAAGTTATATATCTCTGTGTGTCTAATATTAAAATAAGTTAAAATCATCAAAAACCTGGTTTGTGAACAAAATTTCAGGCTTTAACGTTAATTACATAGCTTTGGTTTTGATGTCTTTGGATGGAAAACTACTGAGTAGTGAAGGAAATTAACTAAATGGTAAGCTGACCATGTATTCAGTGAGATGAGTTGTCTTGCGATCAGGCCATAAATATGGATGAAATAAATAACTTGATGAAACATGCTAATAGAACTTAAAACTCAATACCATGCAAAGCTGCAGAACTAACAATCTTCTTAAATTTATCTTCTTTATAAAAACTCTGTTATCATTAAGTTAAAAAATAACAAATATTTTACATTTCTAAATTTATTTTTACTTTTAATCCTTGTTTGTTCATATAAAATAATCTGGAAGCAAATATCTTATGACCCAGGCCTGTGCTGTTGAGGAGAACGGGCAGAACAGAGTATTCTCTTGGTTATGTAAATTTATTTTAGGAGGACCAATTTATAGGTTTCCCAAATTGTTTGCAATGTATTAGTGATTTGGAAAAATTTTGTCAATTCGATCATCAACGAAATTTGTATTATAAAGCAATTATTTTTTTATAAAAGCACATTTATTTATTTGAAAAATCAGCAAAGGAGCTGCAAATGTGAGGTTATCTCACAAAATTTAAGGGCACCGATTTTAAGATTCCGCCAGAAAAGATTACTGCACAGGCCTGATGACATTATAACAACTAACTCCTCAGTTCCATTGGAGTGTACAGGTATAAATATATTTTTAAAAGTGCCCTATCAGGGCATTCAATTAATCTTACTAAATTGACTAGCTCAGTCAATGAATTATCAGTATAAGTATATTATATTGATCAGAAAACCCAGGAGCACAAAGTCTAAAATCGCACACAACTTCTTCAGTAAAATGCTGAACACAATTTGATGCCACTTAAGACTAAATTTCAACTAAAATAAATGTTAAGTGATCCCCAGACACTGTAACAGCTGTGTAATAACTGAATGTATAGTGGGGTTTTATGCCAGTTTGGGTAGATTACAGGATGTTTACAATTAATCAGAAAGTATCAATTTAAATGTCCAAAACCATTAACTACTATTGATATTTACAGAACAATTCCTAACTTTATGCGAAAAATGCTCTGTAAGTGCTAAGCACAATAACACAATAAGAACCCCATTTTTAACCCATTATTCAATCAATCCTTTACAACTCAATTTCTATTCAAATTGTGCCATCATTCAAACAATACCCTTGACCCTGCCCGTAACAGAGTCGTTTTGGTTTCAACAATGCTTTCTTTACTATCAATCAAGCCTTAAATGTTCTTGCGAGAAAAAGGTTAGTCTTTGTGCTCCTTGGTGAAAATTTAAAAAAAACAGAAACCCCACCACAATAAACATATCTATCTGCTACATGTTTCTGCTGAAACATACTGCCCTGTCACAAACACACATCTACATTACAACTACATCTACCATGCAAATGATTTACTACACAACACTAATGAAGAGATTTGAATAGCCATAGACCTGATGTTACTTTGAAAGTCCCTCTGTATATAGCCATATCACCAAGGTAGATTAACAAGAATGACATGTTTATCTAGAAATGGGGTGTTTCGAGCACAGTAATCAATGGTTCTTTCTTAACTATTACATTTAATTGATGCTTCTGTCTATATGTTTGCTGGTTTGGCAAAAAAAGAAATATGAATAATCAGCAGCATGCCAAAAAATCAAGAACGTCAACATTGGATGCCAAAGACCTATCTTCAAGCTTCAAAGATTCATTCCCTTCTTAAAAACTGAACATTTAATTGGCAGCCCTCAGTTGGCAATAATCTAGATTACAACAAAAGATACTGGGTGCCATGCGTCTCCACTCAGCAATTGGTCAGGTGTTCTGTTTTTATTTCTATAGATTAACTCTACACTTTGAGATCACTGATATGTCAGTCTTCTGCAATTCCATACAAGAAAACACTACTAAGCTACATATAACTGGAGAATTCTATGAGAACTTTTACAGCAAGAACAACAGTGAGGGCAAAGCAGCTGAAGCATCTGGTAAGTTATTGGCAATAAAATCCACAAACAAGTGGGAATGTCAAGAACTGTATTTACACACAGAGACAGTACATGTAGGTACAAGAATGACAAGGTATAGCTTAACTTCAGGTAATTTCAACATAGTGGTCACAATAAAGCTTCAACAAATCACAAAGATGCAGACGAGACAGTGGCAGCCAATCAAAAACAATGACGAGAACAACACTACAATTACCAGCAGTCATTGGACATTTATATCAGAGATCATTCCAACTACAACCAGATAAAGGTTACTATCAGGACAAAATTAAAAAAGCCTATAATTTCATCGGCTTAACTTTGCTTAATTAATAAGTAACTATTCAATCTATACTTGATTCACAAGTTGTTAAGACGAAAAGAGTTACATTCAGTGAGTTTGTGCAATTGACAGACCCATACCTACATGAATGTAGATGAATAGCCCCACTGGAGGGATTCAGATAAGGTGAGGGGGGAACCTTTGGGGCGGGTTGTTGGAATGTCTCCCATGGCAACCAGCAAGTGCATCTTGTTTGGCAGAGAGTAAAGTTTGCTGAACCAAAGATGTACTCATACTCACCCCATCCCCTGACCATGTGACACCAATACTCACTTCCTCCCCCTCACCAACTTTCTCATGATAAGCGACACTCTCTTGAGAGTCGCGAAAACCTCGGTCTCGACTTCTAGAACGGACTTTTCTGTCTCTAGGACTTTGTTCCCTGGAGTAGTCACTCCCTAATACTTCTGCTAATTTGGACTGTCTGACTACTGCCAGGGCCTAGCGGAAACCAAAAAACATCAAATAGGCTGTGAGCTTAACACTGCTCAACTTAAAAGCAACGCTCAGAAAAGAAATGGTTGTAGTGATAAATTGATTAGTGTGCCATTACTGAGTAAAAGTAAATGAAATATATACTTGAAATTAAGAACAGGCAAAAATATTATCAGTCCTTGACAAAGCAAGCAATACTATGGAAGAGAAATGTTTTAACATTCTCATATTAAAAAGCAAAAATGGGAGTGACTTAAAAGGCTAACAGAACAAAGACAAAACCAACAATAAGAAGCATGCAGTAAGAAAGAGAAAAAGATCTTTGGGAAACAATTTTTGCCAGGAAATACCTAACCTTGCTGTAGTGGTTCAAAGGTCATGGGGTCAAGGTCAATGGTGCATGATAGAGGATGAAGGTCGATGAACAGGGAGGGAGAATTTGGGTCAAATTTTTTTACTGTGTTCAGAAAGCTATCTGTTAGTTTATCAAGTGTAATGTGTAAATCTGTTCTGAACAAAATATAATTCTTCTTAAATTCTCCAAACTACGGTAAATTGGGTCAACCTGAAAATACTTACCGGTTTGCAAAATAATAATTGCTAGTAACTTAAACATTTCACCAACTAACATTAACAATTAACCCATTGCCAAATTACTACAGGTATCAGAATGACAAATAAATGACCTAAAACTGGTGACACTTTAACCTAAACAGTATCATTTAGAATGTTTTAGTTTCAAAATAACTTGCTTTAAGTACACAAAGTAGCTTAAGGATAACAATGAATAAGAAAGCTTTACAATTGTTAGTTATCATTCATTGTTAAATATGGATTAAAAAGAAAGATTTTGAGGAGATTGATTTGCCTTCATAAAACTAAGTCACAGAACTTTAATGACACAACTAAGCCCATATTATCACAGATTAGATATTTTAACATAACATAGTTGCATATTATACTCCACATACATGTATTAATATATATTTTCTATCTTGAAAATATAATTTTGGGCAGAGAATGATGTAAAAAACAATGTAGTAGTTTAAACGTATGCAATTAATTTTTTTTTTTCTCACAAAATATTCATTAACATTTTACAATATTCAACTGTTCAAAATGATAGGGTTACAGTTCCAGGAGAATTTAGCATACAGTGAACAGAAACAAATTTTATCTCATAATATGCGTTGAGTTAGATGGAGTATCAAACAAAAGAAACACATAGTTATATTAATGAAGTAAC
>JAVFBW010122030.1:0-14761 GCA_034783835.1 Mopalia ciliata
TGTATATCCGCCCTCCCACCCAACGCACCCTCTTTTATATTTCCCCCCTCCCACCCAACACCCCCCTTTTTATATATTCCCCTCCCACCCAACACACCCTCCATGTATATATACCCCGCCCAATGCACACGCCCTCCATGTATATACTACCAACCAAACACACCCTCCATGTTTATACTACCAACCAAACACACCGTCCATGTATATACAACCAACCAAACACACCCTCCATGTATATACCCCCCACCCAAAACACCCTCCATGTAAATACCACCCACCAAACACACCCACAATGTATATACTACCCACCAAACACTCCCTCTGTTTATATACCACCCATCCAACACACCCTCAATGTATATGCATCACCCAACACAACCTCCATGTATGTACCCCCCCCCCATCTCCCCCCAGACCCCCACCCCATGTATATACCACATTCGTCATATTAATTAAAGCAATATCACACAAAACCCCTTCTTGTAAACCTTCAATGATAATTTCTAGTAAAAGACAAACAGCCTATCAAAGAAATTCTACTCTCTTAAGCTTAAAGTTTGAGTGAACACCTGACCGCCAGCCACCAGTTGAATGTGAGGAGGAAAACAAAAACACTACTAGCTGATTTTATATTGACGTGTTATTTAGCTTCTTGTCATCATGGATAATAACTTAACAGCATGTGTTTTTCCTTTCAGATCACTGTAAACTCAGGCATGTTGGAGAAGAGTTTCCAAAGCCTCTGGGACTAATTGCATTAGCACAAATTTCCAGAGATGTTTTCTCCAAACCAAACATGGCTAACTTTCCTAGAGATAACTGAATTCATCATGAAATATCTCATATTTTATTTAATGGATCTTGGACAAATGTTTTTTGCTATGGTAATTACAGTAGTAAATATGAGGGAGAGGCTTTTAACTGGCTAACACTACAGCAGTGGGAATAAGGCTTAACATTTCCTGTGTAAATGCACTTAAGGCTGTTCTAGTCCTCTAACAATAAGAAATGAAGATTGCTTAAAGGTGCTACTTTATTAAGAAAGTCTTTTTTATATATTTTTAAAGCTACACAAATGAAATGAGCAATTAATTAATCAATTATCACCCTTACAAAATACATTGTTAAAAGTAAGCTTATATCTGATATTTCGTGTGTGGTCATAAATGGTTGCTCAGTTGTATTTAACATGGTTGTTGCGTCAAAACTTTGGTTAAATTTATCATTAAATATTTGTGACTTTTTTGGTTCTGTTAGTTTTTTTATTCACCGATGAAATCCATCTTAAAGCTGCTAAACAAATGTGTATTGCACCTGTGAGTATTTTATGTGCATGAGTTTGATGAATATGCATGTTAAGCAATGTGCATGAGAACATCAATTTCAGTGTGTTTAACTCAATGACACAGGTAGATAGTATGACCGAGGTCATTAAAAACAAATATGACACTTGAGTGTAAAGCTGATACATGATTGGCAAACAGTACGAGGGATGAGATTTCAGGCAAATATTACAAACTATCAGATCATGTTATCAATATGAAGCATGAGAAAAACCAAACGTGTAATTGGAATAAAAATTGTGACAGATCTGGTGAAAAGAAAGCTGATTATTCAATATGATCGGTGCTGCTTCCTTCCAGCTCTGGGAACATTTGTCTTCATCCCACCGCCTTATTGTTCTATAGTGATGGCAGAAGGGAATTTCATTTAGCATTAAATGGCACCCAAGATGGTATGACAAAAAGCACATGCTGTATCCAATCATATTTCCAGAATTGTGAACCATTGATAACAATTTAGAAACTATTAGCCCAGAGTGTAATAAAGTAACTGTCCTTGTTAGACATGTCTTCTCTCTAAGAAGCAGACAGCCGGTGTCCATTACTCACAGAAAATATCAACTTCCATCACACCAAACTTTCTGCATTTACAGTTTTCAATTTCCTAGTTTAGGATTTTATAGATGGTCTGCCAAGAGTTATAACAAAAAAGAAACAAATATTTAATATCTCTGTCAAGAAAACTGAAATTTATGGGTTGATGTGTCTACACTGAGATGGTTAAAAACGAAATGATTTCTACTAGAGTTAAACCACATTGACAGATGGAAATAAATACAATTTGGCAATGTCCCAGAATTATGTAAATCATCATTTTTGTTTCCACAGATCTTAATCTCACCACAAATCTGATATTTTACAATAACAACAATAAAAGTGTTGCTTTATTCCATACTGTCTCACTAGTTGACTTACACATGTTTGGAAATAGTAGAGCTTGGATTGTATTTTTTCCATGAATGATTTAATAAATGTACAAATTGAAAATAGAAACTGAATTGAACTTCTCAGTCATCAGTAATTGTAATATTATTAAAATCCAAATGGATTCCATAACTGCATCTTCAGACAATTTCATTGTAATGGCAATAGAACAGTAGCCTTCAGACACTTTCTTAATCATACTATCTGTGTAAAATGAGCCAGAAGCAATGTTTCAAAATTGTCCACTTACAAGTCCAACAGCTTCGTGTTCACAATTTCTTCCTCTTCCACAATTGTCACCAAATTCAGGCTCAATTTTGTAAATGAACGAATCTGTTTAATTGGTTGAAACTGATGGGTAATGGTGAGTGTGTTGGATGGGAACTGACCCCGGGCTATGTACTAACTCAGTAGACCATACTATAATCAATTCCAGCATTTACTTTGTCTGGAACCTTATGTCCTGTGGTCTTTCCAATAATATCATCTATTCTCTCAATAGCAGCATTGAAAACCATCTTCTCTATCTCCAATAATCTCATCTATTGTCTCAATAGCAACATTGGTAACCCTCTTCTATATCTCCAATAATATCATCTATTGTCTCAATAGCAACATTGAAAACCCTCTTCTCTATCTCCAATAATCTCATCTATTGTCTCAATAGCAGCCTTGATAACCCTCTTCTCTATCTCCAATAATCTCATCTATTGTCTCAATAGCAGCATTGATAACCCTCTTCTATATCTCCAATATTCTCATCAATTGTCTTAATAGCAACATTGATAACCCTCTTCTATATCTCCAATAATTTCATCTATTGTCTCAATAGCAGCATTGATAACCATCTTCTCTATCTCCAATAATCTCATCAATTGTCTCAATAGCAGCATTGAAAACCATCTTCTATATCTCCAATAATCTGATCTATTGTCTCAATAGCAGCATTGATAACCCTCTTCTATAACTCCAATAATCTCATCTATTGTCTCAATAGCAGCATTGATAACCCTCTTCTATATCTCCATTAATCTCATCTATTGTCTCAATAGCAGCATTGATAACCCTCTTCTATATCTCCAATAATCTCATCTATTGTCTCAATAGCAACATTGATAACCCTCTTCTATATCTCCAATAATATCATCTATTGTCTCAATAGCAACATTGATAACCCTCTTCTATATCTCCAATAATCTCATCTATTGTCTCAATAGCAGCATTGATAACCATCTTCTCTATCTTCAATAATCTCATCTATTGTCTCAATAGCAGCATTGATAACCCTCTTATCTATCTCCAATAATCCTTTATTAATCAATAGAGATTTCTTTACTTCATCAAATGGCAATATGGTCATGACATCAATCAAATTATGCATTTGTTAGTTTGTTTGTTTTTCCAAACAATATTCATATGACACAGATATATATGGAACTGAAACCAATGGTTAGTATTAAAGCCAATAGGTAAAACACATGTACATGCCATACACTTGACAGTCTTTTTTTTTTTTTATAGTTTAGAGGTTTGCTTAATAAGGGGGATATTTTCTGTAAGATGAAATCATGTGGTACTGATAGTTGTGGGAAATAAACTAAAGCATACCTTAAGGCAGACAACCCTAAACGACAGGTGGTATATGTGTGTATAGTAGGTCTATGTCTGTTGACCATTTAGAGCAGACATGCCTAAAGGGCACATCAGAAAAAGAGATCAACCAGCAGACAACTATGTTCAGAGAACTCCCACTTCCTCAATCCAGCAAACTGAGTTTCCTTCCTGTACGTAACAACCAAATACCAGATATATATGGTAGAACTGCCCAGGGCTAACTATTCCAGCTACAAGCACGAATGACCAAATTGGTGTGACAGTAAATCTGGTGAAGAGAAGGGACATAAACAAGTCTTTCTTTACTGGACAAACATCTCAAAGGTGCAATACTCCACCGAACATGGGTCATCTTCCTCTCCTCCACAACTTGATAGGTTTCACCATGCATCAGTTAATCTCAGGACAGTTGTAAACAAATCTGACCGTGCACCATTTTGTTTTAATAGTCTCATATAATACTTCTAGTTTATTTCAAGCTGACTAGGATCCTTAAATCTTCAAATCAGTACAGACAAATCTCTGATCCACTGTAAGCCATTTAATCTGGTGTAAGCAACTAATTGTCTTTCGAACAACATGACCCTGGAATCTCAAGGTGGACTAAAGACAAATACTTTCTCTTTTTATTTGTTAAATATCCTAATGTGATCATATTATTAAAAGTAATCAGGTCAACTGTGGGTTGAAACGGTGTGACTGAAAATAGCTTCACAAAATGATGTTTGCATGGATTCAACATATTTTTTGGCTGAGACAAAGTATTGTATTACAAAAGTATTTTAATGCCTGTTAATACAATACTATTAACAGGATCATTCAGTTCGGACAGCCATTAAGCACGTAGAAAACCATGCTCATAAAAATCTCCAAGGTGATTTTTGCCCTCGCATGGGCCATTCATGCTCAACTCAAATTTTATAGTCTAAAACAGAGATAATGAAAAGCTGAGTGCAATACTGAGATCTTCCTACTGTACTGCCTGTAGCCTGACTATACAATATGTGTTTCACAAAGCCAGCAAAATCTTAAATTCTCTTTGTTGTTGGTATGGCAATTTATTGAACCCCGATTGATTATTAATGACAGTGCTCAACCATTGAGTGTCTGTACATCAATTGACAAGCAGTATATATCTGTATGTATTTCTCATTAGTTTTCTCAAGATGCCTATAGGGGACCCATAACAACTCACGATGAAGCTTTATTCAGAAACACTATCAGGAATGTAATATGCTATATCCATTTAATCAGTCATCATGTACCTGTGTGATGTATCAAATGTACACCTGTATGTGTTGAAGGTGTGGTATATCTCAAAGTGCTGCTTGAAGCATCCTGTTTGTTTAAGAATAAGGTTTTTGCTGTTTGACAGTCTACATCTCAATCTTCTACTCTACAGAGACAACTTCTTATACCAGTTGGGTCAGTAAGATAACATGTCATGCAATCTTAACAATAAAAGATAATTAAATTCTATCAGGAATAAATGTCACAGGGCTAAACTGAACACCTGTATTAACATGAGGCAAGAGAATAAAATCTTAATATTCAAAATGGGGCTGAACTACAGTTTATTCGGCACCTCCCAATGCACAAAATGACACTTCTGTATTTGTCTTAACAAACATATTTTATGTCCCAATGAAGCTAATCAATTATTTTTCAGTTCATCCTTCATGTATCATCACATGAATATTCAAGAGTACATGCATATTATTCATATTCCTGTCATTCGTGTAACTAAAGTTCTGTATGAATTAAGTGCCCCATTGGAAAGCCGTTGTAATACACTTACTCTACCCACTTTAAAAGTATATCTATTTTTTTTTAATTCAAATATATATATTCCTGATAGCAGAAGTCAATTAAACTCGAAGTGTGCCATCCCATATCAGTAACGTGTAAGCTTATAGCATTGTTTCCGAAACTGATATATTCAACATGATGGCATACTCTTGAGGCAGACTGGCAAAGAACCATCAGCGAAGGTAGTTTCAAAATTTAACTGAACATTCGCTGGCCATGACACAATAATTGCAAAGAAAAACAAATTTGTATCACAATCAAACTATTTTATAATGTATGTTTGAGGTGTTCAAATAAAAAAATGACAATAATAAATAATTTTTAGAAATAAGTTATAGATGAAATCGAACTTTTCCATGGCAACCATATAATAAAATAATTAATATGTCGGTGTCGTATGGAGGTGATGACAATCTGCCTCCAAAATGATCCTGAAAACACTCCAGTTACATGTGAAGGTCTACACCTTCTAACAGCATTCACCTACATACAAGAAGAAAAAGCATCCAGTAACCACATGTGATTCCCTCTTACCATTTTAAATCTCAGTTTTGATCAATAGACCAGAGTAGCCTCCAATATAACACTGAATAGAACAGGCTCTGTTAAATATCAAAGCTGACCCAGCAGAATAAACACTAGGCCCCCCTAATAAACCAAGGGCAATTTTATCTTTAAACAGTTGGTTCTAAAAGAGCAATTCTCTACATACCTAGCCTGTGTGGGAGTTTACAGCTATATGGAATAAATATCCATCAGTGGAAATCACCAATTTACAGGCAATTAATGATCTGAGCTTATCACCACCTATGATCTGGCACACACCAGGTTGAAGAGGGTAATTGCGCTAGTCTGTGTAAGTAACCTTTTCACCACTATTAGGCCCTTTAAATTTGGCCCGGAAATCGTTGAAAACAAGAGCAATGCTCCACATGACTGTACACTCAGGCAGAGATAGGAACCAAGAGAGGGGGTGTTATAATATACATTAACCTGTCAATGACTTACTTAAGGAATGGTGGTATTCCAAATCCAGCCACCTAAATCTAGTTGACACCATGGTTTTTCTTGGCATATTATATCTCCACAGACAAATAATACATTTTTTTTCAGTTTTCAACTTATTTTTTTCTTTTGGCATGCAGTACCATTTAAGAAAAAAATCTGAAAATCTAATACATTTGTTGATTAATAGACTGTCCACTCAGAACAAGAGATAAACCAAAGTTAAAGGGACAGCAATCATGTCATTATCCAACATCAAGCTATTTGTTAAACAAGCAACAACATTGTGTAAATTCCAAATCCATCTCAATGATTGAGAAGTATAGATCTATTTCAATTTGACCAATTTGTCAAAGATTTTAGAAAAGCTTGTTTACAGTATAGTTATTGGTTTTGAATGCTATCTGTCCTTTGTTGATCCAATTCCATGCAAACCAAACAGCCTGTACAAGCATTATATAGTCAGATGAAGAGGGTTATTTGGCAGGCATGTTTTTTTTAATATAGATTTGAGGAAAACCTCAAACTGTGTAGACCCCTAACAAATTGCAAACCCATTTCAATTATATACTTGCTCTGTATGCACCATACAATATCTACCTCTCATTAAATTAAGAGAGCCCAAAACGTATATACATGTATCAAAGGTCCTACTGTGGAGGAGTTCACATTGCTTCAGAATGACCCTCAAGGAACAATTTTTGTTTCATAAACCAACATATATGCAGATGATTGAACATAATCAGTAGCTGGAAAAAACTGTACCTGAATTTGAAGATTGCTACTAATGGAATGTATAGAACTAGAAATAACAAGAACCTCTTATGTTTTAATGTTGATAAAAACAACTATAAAATAAAAATAATATAGACTATACTAAACAGAAAACTATCGAATGTAACTATTGACAGTAAGTTATCTTGTTCCAGTCATATAGATTCTGTGTAACAGAAAACTAATTTATTAGTGAAAAAAACATACTTATTAAAAAACTTATTAAAAAAACTCAAATGGCTGGAGTTGATGATAAATGTCTAAACAACTTGGAAAGAAGCTTTCAAGTATCTGGTAGCAATTTATGGAATTAATTTCTGCAAAATCAGAACCTGTTATTAAATATTTGACAAATTTAAATTAACTTTGTTAAGCTGTGTGGGGTGGTGGTCTGTGTGGTATGGGGTGGTGGCCTGTGTGATGTGGTGGTCTGTGTGGGGTGGGGTGGTCGTCTGTGTGGGGTGGTGGTCTTTGTGGGTGGCTAGTGTGCTCCACACCAGTATTGTGGGTGGCTAGTGTGATCCACACTGTATAGGATTTAAACAAACTTAAGCATGGTGTTAAATCCCATTAAAAAAAATGATTTAAGGATTTGAGCAGTAGCATTTCTACCATGTTATTTCAAATTGAAGCTGATAAACAGGAGGTTGACATGACATAGTACATCCTTTACCATCAGTGAATGAGTAAACAATAAGGTGGGTAACTATTTATAACATCTGAAATTAGACAGGGATATAAAATTTAGAATATTGTACAGGTAACAACTAAGTTAGATCTATTTAAAACTCTGTAACCAGTTTAAGAACAGAGCGTATTTGTCTTTGTTTAACAAAACTGCAGGTCATTTCATGAGCCAGTCTAAAACAGGTGAGCAGATAGGAAAATAATGCAGTCAATTTTAAATTGTAAATCAAGAACAATGTCAAATCTGATCTTTAAATATACTAACACTCGGCAGGCTCAAGAGAGAAAAGTTCACTAAACTTTGACACCATTGGTTTTTATCCTTACATTCTTTTTAAACGGAACCAAGAAGCGAGTTATGCAAGCAAAGCAATCCAGAACAGGATGGGTGGATATTTTAAACATAAAACTGAAGGACATAGATGTACACCTGATCGGAACAAGAAACTGTCTATACATGTAAATGTGAAGGCTTGGTCGCACAATTTAACAGATCTTCAAATCTCACATGTGAAATATGATATTAAATACTGTGCCACTAATGTCTATATATATATATATATATTCTGTTCTTAAAACAGATATATATAACACTTAAATATATATATGTTCTTAAAATATCGATATTGATGCAGGACTTCGTTCTGTTAAAAATGCTTTTGATCGGTATCCTGACCCCCGTCGTCCAACTACTGAAATATTGAAACTGTTGGAACTCAGCTTAAAATGTAACGATTTTGAGTTCAATGACCAAATATACCAGCAAATTAAGGGTTGTGCTATGGGTAAAAGGTTTAGCCCCAACTTTGCTTCTATTTTTATGGCAGAATGGGAACTCGAAGCCCTTGGAAAGTGTACTAAGCAGCCCGTGTTGTATCTTAGATACTTGGATGACATATTCATACTCTGGCAGCATTCCAGAGATGATCTTGATCTCTTCATTGCTACTCTTAATCAGCACGATCCTAACATAAAACTCCAGCCCACTATTAGCTTTGATGATGTAGATAGAATATTCACTTTATATTGTAGCTGTATCTATGGCATCACCACTGACCATGCCATATCTATTTTCTTTCCTTATTTAATTTATCGGGTAACATACATGTGTATCTTATAATGAATTTCACACTACTAATTTTGTGTCTTTCTCACAGATTCCTTCCACGTCCTTACATATCTACAAACTATTAGAATTTATTCTACTTCATCATTATCTTTATTTTATTCCATTATGGTGCCAGCACAGATTATTTCTCTCTTTACTCCAGACAGTAGGTAGTTACTTTGGAACTTAATCCTCTTATTATACATGCAGCATGTTAGATATCTTAACTATGGTTATGGACCACACTGTTCTACAGAACTTTAGACCTTGTTTATTTAACTACTTTATCATACTGTTATATAACTTCACCTCTCCTATTTTTCTTTAGTCAATTTTACACCTGATGAAGATACAGGCATATGTATCGAAAACGTTGTGTTCTATCACAAAACAAGAAGTCGTTATCCAGAAATTGTATAATTAAAACCCTTCCTTATTCTGAGTTGCCCTGACTACTACTGACAGACAACAGCGATATAGGAAAAAAAAAAATAGCATTGCAGAAAAATACTGTATTGCAAACAACTTTTTGAGCACTTCCAAAGGCCTTTCTTAGAGCCAACTTCCAAAGGCCATTCTCAGGGCCAACTTCCAAAGGCCCTTATCAGGGCCAACCATATCTCACGAAAAAGCTTTTCAAGTATTTGCAATACCAATCTAACACCAGACAAACACCAGGATTAGTTCCTGACTACAAAATAACGCATACATTATGTTTTATCAGCAGTGGAGGATCGCATACATCCTTCTTTATCAGTAGTGGTGGATCGACCGATCCCTCACTACATATAGCGCATAAAAAATTACTACATAACGTTGAACACTTCCTTATTATGTAATAATAAATACGCGCTGTTACACTTCGTTATTCAGCAGAATAGAAGGTTTCGAATCAAGTGCAGTAACTTCAGTTGTCCCCATACTAGACTCACAATCAGCCACATAAGGTATAGCATTCATTCCAATACAGAGCTACCGAAAAGTAAAGTAAAAGTTTCGTTTTGAAAAATAGTCTTCCTCGTTAGCGCTATTTAACATAGCTCAGGTTGATTGATAAAAATACGAGGATATTTCTACATAACGGTACACTATACACTATAGAGGGTTACCAGTTTTCATTCAAATATTTCTTAGGCCATAAGAGGTATGTAATGCGAACATTCTTCCGGAAATCTGAAACGGACGAAATGAAAGATACAGTGGTGAAAGACGTCTTAAAACCCGCACAATTTTCAGCTGGAATAACAAGAGATCTTAGAGGGCGGACGATTATCCAAAAGAACTATAGACTAGCCCCTTTTGAGAGGTCTTGGTATTCCGCGGTCCTGAACCAATTCCATCGATACCCGGAGCACCTCAACCCTATAACTGAGCAATTAAACCTTAAATCCGCTTAATTGTTGAATGATTCTTATTCCTGTACCAGTATCAAATAAATAACAGATTTTAATTCAACACCTCAAACAGTGTCTTTTATTATTATTATATACGTGTGGGTGTATATAAGATAACGTTGTTATGCGTATAATTATAGTCTGGCTTAATTTTAACTGATTATCCCACTTCTTTAGAGATATATTTATGCCATTCCTTTGTGTCATTTTAATTTTATTAATAGATTTCTTCCGATGGAAAAAGAATCACATTCACATCTTGTTTTGAGCAACTTTTTAGTCTTATGAATTTATTTTATGTTAGCATATCTCTCTTCAAAGGCATCTGTGCTGCCTTAGAAGTAATCACTTGTAATTTGAGACAAATCATTTTTTAGTTTACTGCTGTACTATGATGTAAGCTGCAGGACATTTCAAATGACATTTACTTTTTCTTAATACGTATATCGTATATAGAAACAAAAGAGTGACATGTTCAGACAGGCCAAGCAGAGAGAGTTGCTTCCATGTCTTCAGGAGAATGACGGGTCCGACAACAGGTAAATCAATGTGCACAGCATACTCTGCCCCCAAGGGTTGCAGTGGGCACCAATGCGATAAAACATGTGCATAGAGAAGATGTGATTGCAGTGTCTCATTTCCCATCTTCTTTTGATGAATGACTCACGCTTTACTCTCCCCGCTCTCCCCGCGCAGCGGACTCCATTTTATGACGTTACAAAACACAGTACAGTGGTACAACATTTACACAGTTCCAAAGAAAACAAGCTTAGTAAAAATGTAAGTTTATTGCCTGTATATGACTAACAGCAGGCCAAAGTAAACCCTTTGACGAGAATTGATTCATTGTTAAGGAAAATAAGGGCATTTTACCGGAAAGCTAAAACGGATAAAACGGAAGCTTTGGACAAAGAAGCGGAAGGATCACTGATCGAAATCCGTAGAAGTCTCAGCTAGAAAAACTCGAGATTTCAGATGGCGGACGAGTCACGGAAAGATCTGAACCCTTTTAAGAGGTCTTGGTATCCCGCGGACCTGAATCCATTTCGTAAATACCCGGATCATCTTAACCCTTGTTCTTCCGAATATCCAATTTACTTGAATCTCTTGTATTATTTTTTTTCTTCTTAATGTAACATCATCAAATCAATAACACATTTTATTTCACCACCCCAAACAATTTATTGAATTATTATTATATGCATGTGCGTGGGTGTGCGTTATTTTATGCATATTTTTTATTTTTTATTTTTTTTGTAACACTCTTGTTTTTCAAACTTCTGACACGGGTCATGTGACTGAGCAAGTCCCGAGGAAATGGATTATTGTTTTATTGTAGGCCTATGTACATACGGGAACCACTCCGACGATCAAAACACACTTCTATGTTTATCTTGACACACTTTATACTTAAGTAATATCATCTTTCATTTTGTATCAACACTTGATCGTGTTCTTTATTTATTTTGACCTGCCCAATCTGCAATAATCATTAAAATAGATCACAGGGCATGCGCTACAACAACCGGTTGCTATGGCATCATTGAAGATTGCACAGATGGCGTTTCTCTCCGGATTCCGTATAATAGAAAAAGACAAGGTTTTGGGGCATAGGCGAACACGAATTCAATTACCTTTTATCAAATTGAACTGTTATATTTTACAACATACTACAACTGAAGTGCACGCATACATCAGATTAACGCAACTAACCCTTCCTCAGTATATTTAAATCTTGAACAATTACTATATTCCTTAAAGCATTGCGTCGTAATTTCAAGCCAAGGCTGTTCGAAGAAGCACATGGAAAAAATCTAAAAAGGAGACAATTGATTTTCTAACGCTGACATTAATGTCCTGGGGATAAACGCATTCAATAGAAGCTCAAGGATCCGATTCAACATCGCCGTACGTATCACAGTAAATATGGATTCGGTATTTAAGCAAGGCGAATGTGGACTTAACAAAGATAAGCATATTTATCTAGTTTGTCGACGGAGGGCTTGTGTCCAAGAAAATTGTAAGACCAAGTCTTATCTAGCTTGTATGAACATCCCAAGACTATACCAAATTCATGTATCTTGTGATAAATGTCAAGAACAACCAAGTACTTTTAAATAACGCGAGATTCGGCGTTTTTAACTTTTTGTTGGGCGTCTTAGCCTTATGATTTTTGCAACTATACGGAGCCACACCAAAGACATCGAAAAGGGATATTAATTATTGCTTACTCGTCAAATTAAATGATGGGAATATGAAAAAAATTGTGCTGATTCATACCCAATAAAATCTAAGAGGTAAGTTTTTTGTCGTCCTTTTTAGTCTGCTATATAGCCATATCAAACACATCGATAATTGTATGACTAAACCTTGCTTTCTCATCAAATTAAATAAGGGGAAAAAAGAAGACATTTGTGTTGATCCTACCAAATATAATCTTTAAGAGGTAAGTTGTTTTCCTATACTTTATTTTTTTTAATGGATCTTTACATTTAATCCTTAGCCCGTTAACTGATTTTAACTTTCTGGTGAGACTTGGACTATGTAGGCATGTAGGCGAGGGCGTCCGCGGTTCAGCAGAAAATTTATTGATTTTTGTTTTACGCCACATTCAGCGGTATTTCAGCTACGCTGTGGCATGAACATATAGTCAAACTCATTTCTCCGAGTTTCTTTATTTAAAGATAAATTTAAAACAGACTGCAACCTTGGCAGTTAACATCAAAAATAGAAACAAATCAACCGAAAAGGACATACAATAGTTTTTACATTTTATTTTTTTTCTTTGTTATTATTTTTTTTTAAATACGTCAAAATATCCATATTTTATTTTACATCTAAAATTTGAAAATATATATAGTTATTAAAAAATAGATCTAAAAAAACACATGATATACCTGATGTAGACTGATGCGAACCCATCCGCAATACACCGAATTTGAGCAATTTTATGTTGGATATCATACTAAAAATAACTTTATGTGATAAAGGGCGATTAGTTAAAAATAAGAACATTTTCGGTTCATTTCTAAATTAAAAAAACATTTAAATATTTGGACATCAACACAATGATTATGTGCAAGATGAAATGTCTTTTAACATGATTTATTTCAACAATGCTTTTGTTTGCATTGTAGCTAAAAACACAAACAAAATTGGATGTCTGGCAACAGTGTCCTATGTAGCAAACGGTAAAATGCGTATCATTGCAAATATTATGAAAGTTTGTACTCAAAAACACATTGGATACGATTTTAATATAAATTGGTTAATAACATCCCTGGTACTTTCCCTCCGTATTATTTTAGTATATATCGGTGGATTTTGTGTTAATTTGTCGCTTTAACAGTGTTTTACACTATCGGTTAACTTTGTGGTACACTGCTGAAAGGCTTTCTCGACAGTAATAGATATATGGTCCTTGTAAGTCGGCAAACTACTCAGTACTACAACAGCCGAGCTCAGTTGATTTTAGTTATTACCATCTAATGTGTAGTCAAAATGAATAGGTGTCCTTTTGTTAGTGTAAGAAGTAACTGGTACACACAGCCCGCTTGGTCATTCACCAGGATCATTTTGAATTTAGCGGTGATATTCGCTAAAACCGTGTAAACTGTGCGGTCGTAGCCAGACAAATTACAGCTGTATAAATACACCGGGACTATGCTATGATGTTAGTCGGCTGTACAACAATGCAATTAACTTTTTAAAGATTCTAATAAATTTCTCCTTTCTTTAATCCAAATTTGTTTCCATCAAAGGTTGACCCACATTACATGTTTTAAGAAGCTGTGACGGCCTGATAAGATTCTGATGGCGTGGGTTTATTCCAAAGTTCGCAGTCTTCGTTGACTGGCTAGATGGGACTCGATGGTTACAATTGACTTCCTGGAAAACGACCACATGCACATTTTCTACCAATGACGTTACTACGTATCCTCTGCTGCCCAATCAATAACTGACCCAAATTCCTGAATAGCAGAACACATTACATCGAAGTATATTTTTAATTGTAGAACAAAACATTTATATATATATTTCTAAAAGCAATCACACTGGCACAGGGATGTAGATCAATTAAAATCGAAAAATCATCTTATGTT
>JAVFBW010122041.1:0-14761 GCA_034783835.1 Mopalia ciliata
CTGTTCAAACTGAGGAAGCGTTATCCCAAAATAACGAAAAATACTGATAATATATAACTGGTTTCGTTCTTCAAGTCAGATAATTTTACTATTGTAAGCATGTCTCTTTCATCAACGTTTGTTTTTGGATTAGTAGATAATGCCGGATATGACCGACCCTATTGATTGAAACAGGACTATTTGCCGCCGAGAAGGCCTTGAGTTACCTGGGTAGTGGTTCTTATCGAGGTCCTGACCTCCAGACAGAGAGAAACCAAAGGTCACTAGCTCCTTATCTATTTCCTTCGCATAGATCACCTGAAGAAATTACAAGGACAAATATCTTAATTATACATACATTTATATACTAGATAGGATCTCTTTGATAATTCTGTTCAAGGACTCCTTGGACACTTTATTGCTTTAGATACTGAAACATTAAGCCCTGGAAAATACACAATCCAAAACTCCAATACATCGAGTGTATCTAATCACCTGAAGAAATTACAAGGACAAATATCTTAATTATACATTTACATTTATTCGCTATATAGGAACTCTTTGATAATTCTGAATAAAGGCGGCTTGGATACTTTATGGCATTCAAATCTTACACATTCAGCACTGCAGAATGCACAATCCAAAACTCGGATGCAACCTGTGCATTTAATCGATACGTTGTGTTCCATTTAACCGCAAGATAGTACTTACCATTCGTTTAGTCCTCACTACGCACTATAACATTTTATTTTGCTTACTTAATCCCTTTATATTTGTAAATAGCATCCAACCTCTCCCCTATTTGAGACAATATACACCTGATGACGACACATGTATCAAAACGTTGTGTTCCATCACAAAACAAGAAGTGGTTATCCAGAAACTGTATAATTATAATACTTACCATGATTATATCCATTCAAACTGGAACTAATCATGAACAATAATTTTAAATAAAATGGGGACAAACCTGTGATTTGTCCGAGACAATGCCATCAACTGAACCATGGTACAGAAAGACAGCCCCTTTACCGTCCTTTCCCGCATACGGTGCCCCCACAGCAATATCTAGAATGAAAACGGAATTAACAATCATCCCAGAGCGAATTTAAAAAAATTGTCTTTGAACATAATCTCGCCATTTGATGGAACGGGGCAGTTCCTTCAAATGGCGAGATTATGTTCAATGGCAAAGAAGGTCACTCGAATTTAGAGATTATGTTTCCATGTAAAGTAGTTCCCTAAAACGGCCAGATCATGTAATGTAAAGTATATCCAAGAGTACATGTACTTTCACAAATATAATTTAAAAATTAAGATATCCTAATAAAAATCAAATTAATACCTTGATAGCTGTCCAAATTGATATCACCTATAGTTGTGATTGCCAGTCCAAACCTAGCTTTACTTCCGGGTCCGTCCACAACGGAACTGTCAGAAAATCGATATCCCCGCTGCAACAACCAGTTAACAATAACGATTACTTAAACTACCCCCATCAAGTAAGGTACAAAGTCTTTCAAATTACAATAATTCAAGTCTCATTATATTTCATCATGTGACCTAGAAGATAACACGTTGGCTGACTGCCTACACGTGATAAGTAACGCGAGATAGAGCGTAAAAGCCTAACCTAAACACCTAACTCCATATTTTACTTGTGCCGGCGGTTTGGAGGGGGATTCGCGTGCCCTGGTGCTCTAAGACCCAAGGGGCATCATGAAGCCGATCTGTTTGTAATGTCTTGTCTTTGTTTGTTTTCAGTGAATTTGAGGTCGATTTCCAGTACCGTTTGGGCTGGCACCCCGTCATATGAGTGAATTAGCCTTAAGTATGATGTCAAGCCCCAATCAATTAAAACAACAAACAGAGAGACGCTACAAGACAAATGGAAAGTATATAATCTGATTAAATTCAGATCTAAGTTAGCCACCAGGTTTTATACGTGATCGTTAATTGTAAGATCCGACATGACGCAAGGTAGGACTAATTAGTGTCCAAAGCGGTACCCATGTATGGGGGCCTCTAAAAAGCAACAGACGCCAACCACAGTAACAACGTCAAATGCAGTTTGTTCTCTTTAAAAATAATGTTCTTTCCAATCCGACTGCATGAATGAAAAATACTGCCCTACTGGAAAGAACTTTGTACCGGGTATACGATATAAGTTAAATTGTGATTCGAAGGCAACCATATGTCGAATGTTATTTTAGATTGAAGGAAAATCTGACGTTGTGAACTGATATCAATTGGCCCTCGTTGGCGGTGTACATCAACATAGAACATTTCTGTGTTCTCACCTTTATTTTTGCATTTTGATAGAAAACATAAATCCTGCCTCTCTCATATGATTGTGAAGCAAAGATAGAGAATAATGGTGCTCCAACAATGATGTCATCGGCCCTGAAAACATTTCAAAACTGCTGTTAAATTGACTTTTTAAAGTAATTCAAATATATATCTTCAAACATTCAAATATTAAATGATATTAAAAAAATAATACAAAAATATTTCCATTTTCTTCGTTTAACCGACGGATACAGTTTTTACAGAACAAACTGTCGTCGATGGTGAAACATTGAAATCAAGTATTTTTCTTTAAATGTATATTGCCCGCAGGTCAAATACCATAACTTATCTTTCTTCTAAGAGCTTTGCCTTATAGAATTAATCCATACAGCCCAATGTATAATTCTGATTTTAGGTTATGCCGTTCAGACCACATACAGGTCAAAATATTGTAAAATACACAATCATATTGGAGAACAGAGATGAGTGCAATGTCCTCCCATTCGTCATTGCAATAAAAGGAAGCTACAAAGACAATTTAAAATTACATCTGAACAGGAAGATTCAAAGCCTAGTTTTATGGCGCATCCCTGGTAAGGATTTCGTTGCCCTTCAAATCACATCATTTCATTTCTTTCTATCAATATAAGGGGACGGCGGGACTGGTCAGGTGAGTTTTGGATCGAAAAATAAAATCTGGGACAAGAAAAAAATTTTGCATGAAAAAAATTATTGAAGTTAAATTTATAAAGCTTTGACACCATTTCTAAACACGCACCGCCTCTCCATTCCGCATCGATTCCCTGGATACACAGGGGACAAAACTGCGCTTCTCAGTATTATGTTTCGGGATAAATACATGAACATTCATTCTTACCCATCTCCGTTTAAATCAGCCACAGCGACGGAATAACCAAAATAGGATCCCATCTGAAAGCAACAAACGTCTGCTGTGATGTCAAAAATAACTAATACAGAGGGTAGAACATTATTTAAAACAAAGTTAACTCATCGATTTAAAATAAAACTTTTTTTACGGCTCATGGTATTATCAAGAGCTAAACTCCAGAAAAAATTCACAGACCTTAAATACCATCATTTTTCAAATGCAGTTTTTTTATATATATATTCCACTCAGATTTTGATTGATTTGAGCAGACGAATCATCTCCTGTTCTAGATAAACTCCAGGAGATTTAAATAGATCTTAATCTCGAGTTGTTATGGGTAACCTACATACATCTCGAGAGAAGGTAATAACCATGTACATGGAAGATCTATATGCAGCAAACAATATATTTGGCATTTGTTAAGAATAAATCAAACTGCAAACTGGAATCGCACAGAAATATAAATAATCCCTGAATATTCTATTCAGAGTTACACGTTGTCTGATCCATAAGGGAGTCTAGCCTTAACATGTAGGTCCTACAGAATTGTGTCTCTTGTATGCTATAATGACATTCTAACACAGAATCGCGTCTACTTCCTACGCCGAGACATTGTCTCTAAATACACCCGGGTCATCTTGTCTTGAACTTCTTTCATTTAATGATCCATGCCGAATGTTGCCGAAATATTGGCAGAAATGAATGCGCCATGGCCTGGTATGGCCCGATATATTTTAAAGCTATAAACGGTCTTACCTGATCACCTGAAATATTTGTTAATATTGTCATGTTCTCGTTAAACAGTGACACCTGTAAAAACAAAAAAAAAAAACCTGAATTTGGTATTAAATGCAATTAAATAAATAAGAGAGCGCCGGATTAATATAAAGGATAAGAAACCAAAAAAAGGTTAAAAAAAAAACCGTTAAAGAAGCAAATCCTTTAAAATAAAAAAACTGACTTTAACATACATGAAATGAGCATAAAGTGTTACTTGTAAGTTAAATTCCACTGTGAGTTGAATACAAACTGTATATACTTCGTTCTCAATAGCAGGATTTTAACTAATTTACAGGTAAGCCCGAATTATCGATTTGGAATCCTACCTGCCCTTGTAACTTGCTTCCTCTTGGCATTCCAACTGCATAATCTGAACAAATATACACAAATGAATATTCCCACAATCTTATTTCCCTATTTTTGCGCTTTACGTCGTACTTTATTTACGTCTTTCCATTATATAACTGCATGCCTAAATCCTATATATAAATTTGTTTAAGTTTTGAACGACATATACAAGTGGGAAAACATTAATTATATAAAACAAGAAGTGGTTTGTTTGTTTGTCAGGTTGGGGCTTGTCAGACAGTCAGTCGATGCATCAGATACGAAATAAATGGCTGAAGTCTGAAATGCCAACCAAATGGCCTAAATAATTTCCTTTGTTGTGACCATGTTCATGCTATCCTCCCCATAAACATCGCCTTTTGTCAGCGGATAAACATAAGCTGATTTGTATTATAATTAGCCACTGAACAGTTAGTGTAAGTTTATCACGCTTCTCCACAGATAAAAAGGCACCAGAATTATGCTAATGACCACTCAACAAGTATTAATACACAAGTATTCCCACGAACGGGATTGTTCAATGGCCTAAAATTGAACTTCTCAGACACCATCTACTGCTCAAAGAATGCTTGATCCTTGATGGATTAAACAGTTGCCTTGGTTTTTGAAACTTACTACGATTACTCAACGAGTTCAAATAACAAGAATTTATACAAACTGTTTTATCAAATGGCCCTACATTTAACCGCTTAGATATAATTCACGGCTTAACCAATGCTTGGATTAAATAAATCACTTGGTTTAAGTCTAGAACGAAATTTAGAAGTTGGGTAACAAAATAATATAACGTCTGGATAACCACTTTTTGTTGTGTGATAGAACACTTTAACGTTTCGATATATTTGACTGTATCGTCATCAGGGGTAAATTGATTATAATAAATGTAAAAGTTGTGATGTTCTATCACAAAACAAGGAGTGGTTATCAAGAAATTGTATAAAAATGTCTTTGTGTTTTACAACTACTCATCAAGTGTAAATAAAAAGTGTTAGCTACTAACAGATATGTCGAATGGCCTAACGTTTAACTGTCTGGACATAATTCATTTTCATTCCAATATTTATTTCACCAGATAAATTACAAATATATCAGTAGTAGAATTTGATCAGATATAGGCGGAAATAAAACCCCATGGTCTTAAACAATGCTTAATCCTTGATGCCGTCAACAAATGTCTTGGTTTTATTAGTTTGTTACTTACCGTCCAAGTTATCACCGTCAAATTTACCCACAGCACTGGAATACCCTGTCAAACGAAAAACAATAAATTTAAAGCGATTTTTTTGTTATGTTGCTGTGTAAGGATAGACCCACCTTCTTATTAAGGTGCACTTTTTGCGTTCTTGTAAATTAGTTCAGGTAAAACACCTCGTGATGTTAACGATAACACGTTTGCTGACGGTCTGACGGTCTCATGACAAGACACGCGAGAAAGTGCGTGAAAAATGCAATGTGGGAAATGTTTGGTGGTGGCTGGAGTAATTTGGAGGCGTATGGTTTATTTAAATATAAATATTTTTAAATATAGAGGGAACTTTCGTGATAGTTCTTGAGAGTTAACAAACTGTTTTCACAAACCCTTAGCTGGCCATGGTGTGAATCCGGATTTCTAGTTTAGAACGAAAAGCAAATGAAACGAACTTTTATTATTACAGTAAATGCCCGAAGGATATTGTTTCTATCAACCATGCACTTCTGTTGGGGCTGTAGAAGTTACTAAAATCCAATCACCCCTTTATACAAATAATGGGACAATCCAGAAGCGCGAATAAAACCCCCAAGAGTACCTCTGTGGACGGATGTCTGGTCTGGACCAGAGCACAGATTCCAGCTCACCAAGTTACAGGCATGAGACACGTACAAACACTTGTAGATAAACTATACGGACTTCCATATTCACATGGGCTTATCATCGCTCAGACAGTTAATTTCAATCCGACTCTGTATTTTTTTAAGTTACCCAAATGTTAATAGATATGAAACATTGACTCTAAAAATACGGCAGATTTGGCCTATTTTTTGTCCGACACACTTCCCCTAGATATTTATATTCATTATTTATATCCTCATTTGGTTCAACGCCATTACGAACTCGTGTTGCTGAGAAATATATTCCGAAAAAACTACGGAACAGATATACGACACTTCAAACATTGTATCTTGTGTATTTTAAAAAATTATTGTGAAGGTTGACTGATTAATTTGTGTTTTACGCCGTGCTTAAGGGTATTTCACTTATATGGCGGCGGTTTGACAAAAATGAGTGCGAATGAGAATTCCACCAGCTGTACAGTGACTCGGCGTATCCTCTTACAAGATTTATGATTCGTTTATTGCTGTACTATCAAATCATTCGGGAGACGAAAGACTTTATGTCATCAATGGGTACATTGCACGTGATAACCTTCAGTGATTTGATGCAAGAATAAGTAGTCGCTCTGTCTGAATTAGCCTTATCTTTTCTTCTAGACCGTAAAGACAACGTAATGAGAAGAACTGGATAACCGAAGAGAGGAGACAGCTAAGATTGCGGATCACTGGGAAGTCTTGAATTGTTATGCACACATTATCTCTGACGTCGAACGATTAGTCGCCATTAATACACACACAGTGTTCATATCAACTGATTACGTATAGTCCGCTTTGTGTAGACAAATTCACAGGCCCTCTAGCTAAGAGCAGTTTGTTTGAAGAGTAGCTGTCTTTACGAAGCACAAGAGGAAAATCAACTTTCCAGCATTTATGGAAACGCTTCACAGTATGGTTGTGCTAGTGTTAATTATTGTTGGAATACACTGCCGTCATATAATGGAGATAATCTAAAGCACGGCGTAAGACATCAATCAATCAATCAATTAATCAATAAAAAAAAATCATTCAAAAAAAAAGTTGTCATCTGTTTCGGATTCCAAATATGATGACCTTCTAACCTAAATCTGTGGATACTTAAGCAATGTGAAATTGGCTATGTTTCAATTCGCATCCATTTGGATAGTTTCCGGTAAACACAATCTACGATTTCAGTGGTGGCTCCGGCAATCGCGGGGTTGGTTTTTACGAGGTTTCCTCCCGGTTTCCCACCGTAATAAGGCTGTGTACAATGTGAAGTGGACAATCCGTCGTCATATAGGTGAAATAACCTCGAGTACGACGTTAAACACCAATTAAACAAACAAACGATTTTGGTGCAATTTCGCTGATTAGAAAGGATATACTTACGCAGGTGTTCCGATTAAATGCATCAATGATATTGTCTGTTGCATGGCACGAATATTTGGCTGAACAAATAAGCCAATGTGAAAGGCGCGGGAATGAAACCTACTGAAATGACGTTTTAAAAGCGGCAAAAATTACATAAGATGAGGTGAACTATCAGATTTATTATCATTTAAACTGCACTTGATGCTAAATATAATACGTTGGCTGACTGCTTGTCAATGACAAGTAACGCAAGAAAGTGCCAAATTTTGTGAATTACTTTCATTCGTCCGTCTAAATAAAACGGCCGTTAAGATGAGCAGATCATAAAACTGACTGGGGTATAGTTTACTGGACAGTCAACCCGCTATCTCACAAATAGCAGACGTCGTGGTTGGCGGATTAATTTAGGCGTCCGTCAGCGAGGCCACTGGCGCACAGCTGTGGTACAAACACGATCAGCCTAGATTGGTCAGTGTGAAGACAGATCCGCAGATAAGCTTTAGTGGGAGAGATTCTAACATTCTCTAACATGTGCTGAGGGAAGCGATAACAAGTGAAGTATGAAAGCCTTTATTCCAAATCATTACACTCGACTCCCAAACACTTACGGACCACCTTATTCCAGAATTTGAGTATGCATTTTTATTAAATTATACGTATGCACATAATTTGACATGTTTGTTTGGTTGGGGTTCAACGTCGTATTTGTTGTATCCTGACGTAACTAATGGAACAATAAACTAACGAACATATAACTTGGTAGGATACATGTATTTCACTCACTGACTGCTGATACAAAGATACAAAGATGGCCCGGACCAATAGTTGTAGTCCCATGTGATGGTTACATATAAAACACGTCGAGTCACAGATACGGAGTGTCGGACTAAATCCACTACACAACAGTATTCAAGTGTTTATTGTCCATTTCACACTGTTCACTGCCAACGTACAGTGGAAACCCGAGAGGAAAGCTAGTTAAAACTACCACTGCTATTGCCAGAGCCACAACGTGTGACTCAATGATATATAAAACTCAATAAAGATACGTTTTCGTTCTATAATATACCTGATGTTGACGTCCGACAGACGGGCTAGTTCCTTGAGCGATACATCCACGTTAATCACTAAGTAAGCCACGCCCGTGGGCCCAGCACGTGATATGAACGAAACCAATACTTGCCGTATGCAATAGTGTAAATATTTGTGGTAAGATAGTATCTGGACGGAAACATTAGGTGAACCAAAAACTGATTGATCAATCGCAAAGCAAATAGCTATATAGGTTCTGCTATCTTTGAATAAGGCCATCATTGTGCTGACACAACAAGCATGCGACGTATGCATCAACAATATGTTTCAATGGGAGTCTCGTAACGTCAAAATGTGGACGTTGCAGGTGGTCCTCTGACGCCAAAACGGTCTAGATTCGTAGCCTTTTCATTAATGTCGCAATGCATACATTTGTTTGACCTCATTTTAAGGCTCCACTTTCATGAATGTTGTCGCGTCATAGGACCACTTCGCAAGGATTAAATTACCTCTCTTGTCAACTTCCCGATACTCCCATTGTTTTAATCATACAAAAAAACATGGTTAGTTAGTTTATTGAATGTCGGCCCCATTTAATGGTGTGCGCCATTACTAGGCATGTTACAAATTACTTATGTTTTCAAATACGCAATGCAGTACCTTAAACAGCCGTGGCTTAGTGGTAGTGAGTCCGCTAACTAAACTAAACCTGCTTCGATATGCCGTTCACCGGATCAAGTCCGTCTGTTGACTATCTTAGCGAGTCATATGTTGTGGCTCCGGCAATCGCAGGGGTGGTATTTTTACGAGATTTCCTCCTGGTTGTCCACCGTAATAAAAGTGGACAAGTGTCTTAGATACTGAGTTTGAGCGCTTCTAATCGTATAATTGCCCTACAGCGGGATCTCCTGTAGCTTGATGCATTGTGGAAGACGGACTAGGAATATAGCGGCATGACAACATGTAATTGGACCGTTATGTTCCAACTTTTTTAAACGTTGCTACTGGACTATTTGAGGCGGCAATTGACATACCAAATGTATCATGCGTCCAGACTACAAAACATCATTATATCAGTTGTTTATTGAACACATAAAAGTCGGTAAAAGTTATAACTTACAATTACGCGGTTAGAAGTGCTCAAACTATGTATCTCTAGATAAGGCTACATGATAGACGATACAGAGATACAGAAAGCTGCCTCTACAAGGGTCCGTGGTTGAATCTGTGGCCTTTTTATAAAAAAAAAACTTGTCAGTTTCAAAGAGTTTTTGTTTGCTTGATTGGGGTTTAAAGTCGTGCTCAAGGGTATTTCACTTATATGACGACGTGCCAGCCCAATGGGCGAAGGAAACAACCCCCGACACCACTGGTAACAAATAAAGATAGGACGGGGAAAATACACGACAACAACATGTCGCAATACAGACACCACAAACAGATCAGCTTCCTGTTACCCTTTAGCTCTGAGAGCACCAGGGCAGCAGTTCAAAGAAGACCCTGTCATAGTCTTGCTACCCTTGATCCGTAGGGCACACAGCTTACCTAAATAGTTGTTATCATCTTGGGCGGGTCCTTCCCCTGTCGATTTCAGTTCCTTTATTCCAGAATCTGTCCTATACAGGTACATCTGGCCTAAAACAGAAAACAACGACAGCATAAAGCACCTTAAAGCGATACTCCGAGCTGAAATAACCCCTATATCCCTTGAAAACTTACAGTTAAATATACTTAAATGTGGCATCGACTTCTCGTTTCTAGGATAAGTAAACGAGCCTTTGACTAAATTTATAGTGATCAATTATCGAAACTTCAAAGGGACATTTTATCATTGTACAGCGTCTTTATTTCAATGATGTCCAATGTGCTTATCAACTCACCAGGGTTTTCTTTAACAAATGTAAGCACATAAAATTAACTCTATTTTATGAACAAATGTGTACACGTAAAATAACCGGGTTTTTTTATGAACAACTGTGTACACATAAAATAATCGGTGTTTATGAACAAATGTCTACACGAAAAATATCCGATGTTTTATGAACAAATGTGTGAACGTAAATTGCCAGTGTTGTTATCACTGCTTATCAAATTATCGGTGTTTTATAAACAAATGTGTACACGTAAATTCACATGTATTTTATGAACAAAATCCCCGTTGTTTTTAACAAATATGTACACGGGAGGTCCAAACACTGCTTATCAAATAACTGGTGTTTTATGAACAAATCTGTATACGTAAAATGTGCGGTGACTTTCCTCCCAACAATATTGTAAGAATACATGTCGTTTTCACTGTAAACGAGCCGCGAACAAGCGAGCTGTGAACAAATTCCCAATCTCCATTCAAGAAGACTGGCATCTGAACAATTTAACACATGTTGGCGTGTAACAAAATGTAAGGTAGTAAACTTAAGAAAACTTTTCCCTTCCCAAAACAAACGCTATAGCTTTCCCGGGACAAGTTGTAATATATGATAATAAACAGATCCATGGGATGCCTTCCAAAGTACACATAGAAGAGTTCGGATTCTCTAACACTGCTGTCGGCAGGACTTGAGATTGGTGTAGTCGGTAACAACCGAACGAGGTGGTACAGAAATTGGTGTTCTTACAATGATAAATTACTTGTTCATGTAAATGTATATCATCACGTGTTTATTGGGCGCATTGTAGACTCATTGTACCATGTATTTATAGGATCAACCAGTAGACAGATATTTTGTCAAATTACTAGTTAGATTCGATTCTCTTCACATTGGAAGACATTTCTCAAGGTGATACCCGAGTATCGACAGAAAGAGGGTCCGAAGCTAAATATAAATGATTCGTGATTATACACAGTCACAAGTCTATTAACTAGAAGTATGAAACGGCCTTAAATCATATATAAAATATCAGAATATTTTTTTACCAGTTTTTTACGCTTTTTGATGTAGGCTGCACAGGAGTTCTCACATTTCTCCATTGGGGACATTGACAATTTAAGGAATCAATGTTGGATTATGGGTAATCAATGATAACCTCCAAAATGTTTTACAAAAATCTTCAGTTACAAGAAGGCTATATGGCTGCTTAATTCAATGGACTTCTTTTACATGTTTTAACCACCCGGGTTGTTGGCGGCTAAAGAGGAACAGAAAGCCGATATGTTTGTGAAGGCTTTGTATTGTTCTGTGAGTGTCCCGTTATGTTATTGTTTGCTATGGGACTCCAGACTAATGGACCTTCCGACCAGTGTACGCATGCACAAACTGAAAATAGTAGATGGAAACAATTTAAGTCTTTTCAGTTATTGCTCAGAAGCATTGCCATTTTCAAACTTAATATATTCTGGGATCAAGTATGTAGAATAATCCCACATATATTGTAGGCTAGAGGGAGCTAGCTGTAAAAAATGATAAGAGAGGACTCCATTTGCGCTGACATTAGGAAAAGGGACGTATGGTTTTACTAGCTTATTGACTTCTGGTTGAGTTGATGGAAGACCGAGAGAAATTGAGCCTCACAAGGTAATGCTGAACTGAGCGCAGTGGATCTTGTAAACATTTGCATACCTTTGGAAGCTTTAGGCCATTTTCAAAGGTTTGAATGGCACCATAGGAAGAAGAATAAACATTTTTAAGATTTACAGTATTTTCGTTATTTTGGGACAACATTTTATTAGTTTGAAAAGATTCAAGTTCAAATAAATTTGCCGGTTGAGACCCTGCTGGCGGTTCGGCCCCTAACTCTGAGGGTCGTGGTTTCGATTCCCTGACAGGTTATAACCAGCAAAGTGTTCTAAATTCGAATTTGTTCAATCTAAGTGTTTTTTCTCAAAATCACGAAAATACTGTAAATATTCACTTTCTAAAAAGACACAAAAAACATTACTTATTATAAGATTAATTGATTTCTTTTCAGAAATCTTGGCACTGTTATTGGACAAAACAATCATAGGAGGCAAATGTGGACTTAGGACAAAACACATTTGTCAATACCCTTTGTAATCATCTTGCATGGAAAATGGCATTAAGATGCAGTACTGACTTTATTAAACTTTATTCTAGGCAAAACAACACGTGGCGTTAAAGATGAAGCGGTAACTGACTGCCTGTATGTACATGACAAGTATTGTGAGAAACTATAAGAAAAGCCAATCGAACACCTAACTCGAAACTCGCTAGTTCAATATACTTTACCTATAAAGATCAGAAAACTCACATCTGGAGGTCAAAGAAGATTATCTTACTATAACATTGTAGAAGTATAAAATTTATAACCCAGCATTATACATGGTAGCAGAACAAAGAAATACGTTTAAATTTCTTACCTTGCCAATACCAGCTTCCCACTGCCCCAATTAACAATCTCGTACCATCCTAAAAGTTTCATTAGATAAAAGGTTAAAATAAATCATTTCATCTATTTCATCAAGCTGTATATATATATTTGAACAATTGATATAATTTGATTGGATTTGAATAAATTATATTTGAATATAACAAGTATTACATGGCTTTAACAGTCTGGTGGTAACATAACATATGGGGGCTTTGGCTGCATGAATGGAAAATTAATCATTAGACTAGAGGTAAACAAAACTACAAGCCCCTATAAATGGTTTACATCTCCTGTATGAATCCCGTACAAATTCGAATGTTGACATTCTATTAAATGCTACTTTCATTTGATTATAGAGAGTGGTTATTCAAAGCCCCGCCCTTCGTACCCCATTTTTAACGTCAGAAATAATTACAAAATTTGAAGACAGTTTTCATACGTTAAGAACTGTAAATCGTGCTAAATGAACTATCACATATTAAACAAAGACTTAAACACGTTTATCCCATCAGTGTTGAATGTAGTGTGTTGAACAATCGGCTAGCGGCTTTGGATCAAATGTCTTCATTAAACAATTCAGAAGACCACAATCCCATATCATTACAAAAAACCTCTAAAAAGCACTTTCACTTTCTAACATATCTTAAACCTGAACAACCTTAGGGTCTGTGACCAATTGTTTGTATCAATCCAAATCATTGTTCCCTGAAGCCTTGGGCTGCGTCTAAGTCTAAGATTAACAAACGAATTTAGTCTGATGTCAAATGTGGTGTTCAACATTGATAAGTTTTATCTACCTTTCTTTTCTATTTTTTATGAAATATTTGGCCACGCAGCTAGATTCTTTTTGCGAAGTTGTTGTTGACAATGTCTGCATGGATATATTGTTATGCCACCTGTAATTAGCAAAGATTTCCCAGCTTTCCTCTCTATACGTCTGGTGCAAAACTTAACATTTTAGTGTGAATTATCACAACGATTGTTCATTTTCGAAACCATTTAACCAAATACCAATGATAGCAGGAATGCGATCGCCACTGTTGAGGCTGAAGCTCAGAGCAATTTGGGTTACAGGGAAATGACATCATTGTTATTCTGCTAGTCGTCCTTGTGGGCTAATGATATATTTGTTTGTTCGGTTGGCTGGGGTTTTACGCCGTAAAGGTTATTTCACTCATTTCCATGCGTGTCACTCCAATGGACGAAGGAAAATACCCTCGACGCCAATATAGCATCAAAAAAATACCGGACATGACAAATACGGGACATTCACAGGACATAATTCAAACACATTACGATCAGTACGACTTCATTTTTACATTAGCTCTGTTTGTTTGTTTGATTGGTGTTTAACGTCGTACTCAAGGGTATTTCACTTATATGACGAACATTAGCTCTGAGATGACTTGTGATCGATAGGTGTAAAATAATGGGTAATGTAGAATTTCTCATAAACCAACTGATGCGAAATATTTCCGCGAAATAAGGAACTTATGATGTATTGCATATACATGCTATCCGGGCTTACAGTACTACATTTCTTTTTGGGGCTTGGTAAGTATGCCCCAGTTGTCGCTTCGAATGTGGGCATATGGGGCGAGGGGACTATAAACATTACGTAATATGTTTTCACGTGGGTATCATGGGTTACATCGACACAAAATGGGCGATGTCAGATTAAACTAAAATAACATAAAGTGGGTTGACAACAACACTGGAGAGAGATGTAAAAAAAAATGCAACTAGATTATGCAACAGCTTTGATACCGTTGATTCCCATGTGACTCACGGCCTGGTGAAATTCTTTATTCTTAGGCCTCAAAACTAAATGGCGGATATATAAAACTATGTCTAAAATGAGCTGCAGGGTAAAAACAGGCACTTGCTAGAGTATAATCAAATCGTTTAAGGATATGC
>JAVFBW010122052.1:0-14761 GCA_034783835.1 Mopalia ciliata
CGACAATGTAGAGTTTAAAATCAACTTTTATTGAATTTAATCATTCTAATGCTGTTTGTAAACAATTACACTGAAACTAAACAATATGATCAAAGTGACAATTTAGGAATTAATATTTCCTTAAAAATGATATAATATGTGTTTCAGTTGTACCTATTCCAAACCATTATTGTTGGCCAGTTTTTAAGATATAAATAGACATCTAAAAACTCACGACCAACTGCTTCCACGTAACACAGCCCGCATCAAACCAGTTATTAACTTTTAAATATCCATTGGTTTGTCAGAACTTCGAAAGAGCCCGATACGTAATTTAACATTGCGTTTCTTCACAAAACGGTACCTTAAAGGTGTTGAAATAAATCTTGAGCTCACTTTTAAAACCTGTGGGAAGTCAATCAAAGCTCAATCACGTATAGATCCACAGTTTGTCATAGTGACACATTTTTACTCGGCATAAATTATTTATATTTACAAAGAATCAAACTTCTATACCATAATTTGTTGCTCTAATTCAGAGGACAATATAATATAGGAATCGAACAGTGTAAGTCAATCAGTAACATATAGACATCTTTGTGTTTTATAAGAATAAAAGCTGCCTAGCCATTGTTAAATATAGTCTAAAGATTAACGAGGACAGTAATTTTTCAGTGTTTTTTAAGTGGTGTTTAATACGTCCAAGACGGAGTGGGCGGTCCGGTTATAAATGGACAGGACCGTCATTGGCTCCAGGGTGGCCCTATCAATTACCGTTTTATAACCCCTGGGTACAAGTCATTAACATGATCTTAATTACCCAAATAAACCAGAGTCCAACAAGAACTTGAGGTATTTGGTTCAGAACAGAAATATTTTCGTCAGCAATGGTAGATGAATGCGCTATCCGATTTTGTCACGATCTACAATATTCCGTGATACTATTAATACTGACCGGTTTGATACCGCACTTTGAAGTTTAACTTCACTGAAGTCACGGCGTGCACAGTGTATGAACAAAACCAACTTTGACCACTTCAAATAAACAAAGAAAACTATAGGACACAGAAAGGTGGAAAGACTTGGTATGGATCACAACTTTTAGGTTTATAATAACTATATACGTTTCTGTCTCATTCCAGAGATCGTTTTCAAGCATTTCAAGAATACTTGATAATAACCTCTGGAATTTGATAGAACCGCAGCATCCACTAAACTAGGGGGTTGTTTTCCATACCAAGTTGTTGTATCCTATTTTCTTCCGACTTCTACATGCTATGTAAAGAATCAATCAACACGCTTTCAAACAGATCGGTTTCTTGATGCCCTCAGATCGGCAACACAAGGACAACAGAAAGCTCACACCAAACGTCAGTCGAGAACACTGGTATATTTTGTTTTAAACATATTTTATTTGATACAAACACATTAAGCCAAAAGCCATATATTTTACAAACAAGATTTTTGTATTAATGGGACATTCCCAGGGCTCATCGGAGAGGTGAACTATCTGAATTTTATTAAATACAGCATTTTCGACTAAGTGGGTTGGTTGCATCACCTTTTATGGGCCTAACATTACAGTTATTCCTGTGCATGGCGTTACAGGCTTAAAGCACATCTTTAATTCGGAAAACACAAGAAATCTCCACCAATTTTTCTTTTCCGATTTACCAAAAGGTAGACGAAATCGAGAAATTAAAACTGTTGATATCTGGCGTCGAAATCATTTGACCGGTAATTATCCGCTTTGATGGAGAAAGTGTTGACGCTTAGGACATGTGGTGAGGAATATTACTTGGGAATAGCCACGCCGTTGTATCTGGCCTACATCAGATGTCGGAGTTAAGCGGCTCTGATCTTTATCAGATCACCAGCTCTGACAGATTGATAGCACACTCTTATACTTCACCCACTGTTTCCTATTGTTTAGTCAATTACTTATAGAGGAGATAAGCGTGAATGTGTGTATATACGGTGACGGCCACACGCACCTAACCAGACCTTCATGGCACCTATATTTAATTAGACACCATCAGCTCTAAATCCACACAGAGTTGATGAGCTGTCTAAATCAGCCTAATATATTTTCAATGTGCCCATTTAATTGAGCGTGGATGTATACCATTAGCGGTGATTTCGCAGCAAAAAGCGGAGTCATCAAAACGAGACGAGGAAGTCCCTGGTTAATGACGGCGGATGTTACAGTTTTTCAATTTGCTTGCGATTAACGAAGTGTATATAAATCGAGGCCTGTTTAGAAGCCAATCTGTCGTCAGACTAGCTTACATCAAACGATTATAAAGCGTCAATGAAATAAAGAGTATATTTAAGAGCAGCATCTCTCCGTGGAATTGTTTAGTAGCTAATCTATTTCTCTGGGTTTATCTCTGATCTTACGACCGGGATATAACTCCCAGAATCTCTACAATTAACACGTGGCCAAATGTACTCAATTCCAGACAACTGTGAAGTGATTAAATTACGATAAGAACTAAAGAGTTTGAAGATGTGTCTAAATAAAAGTACAAACTATCCATTATAATGAACAACCAACAGTGATTGTGAATATCGATCGGATGGCCATAGATCTTCACATTCAATCACACTGGACTATTTTGTTTTATATGACACATTCTAATCTTAAATTACCAGATGTGTTTAAGGCGCCTTTCGCTATACCAATAGTGAGATTTAAATTTAACAAAAATAAAAAAATTCGCTTAATTTATTATCTGATACCATTGATGCAACCATTAAAAGCTGGAATACCCATGGTCATATAACATTTCTACCTTGAGCACGTGGTATGTTTAGACCTCTTGCGTAACGATGTGCAGGTCTTTATTGACAACATACCAAAATCGCGCTTGACGATTCTGTGTCTGGAAACTTCACGTTCATCTACTTATTGTTCGTTATCGTCTTCTCAAGACTTATGATTTTTTGCGCATATGACATATTTGTCATAGTTACTAATATACATTTATTTACATAGTAAAACGCTTTTTATTATAAATATATACTAGCACTTGTTAAGAAAAAGAAGCTCATTCCCACTTTTATGTCATATAAACCGACTTGTGTCGATATACCAAGACACAAAATCTTAGCTAGCCGCAGTTTGTCCGGAAAATTCTTACTCGATCATGATTGTGTTACAATTACAGTTTTGTCAGCTTTGGCCAGCCATATACCTATACCGAATGATAACAACATGGAGATCTGATCGACCGATTCATAGGCTACACGCGCAGATTTACTAACCAACAGTTTTATTTCTAGATATTCTGTATTGCAATGTAAAGATATTCTACATTGTAACTCAGAATGAAACGCATGGTTAGCGAAAATGGTAACGGCTCTGCGCCGTTCGTGACTAATGGTAGAATATGACCGTCCGGGACCCTTCATCTATAGCATGGAAGAACAATGAGGCAATAAATTTGGTCCTTAAGTGGCACATTCGGGACCGAATTCCATTGACCTTGGGGTATGTGAATCTATATCTTTACTATAGCTTTCGGTTGTCATCCCATGGTGATTATATGTTCGGATGGATTTTCTTACTTAGTTTAAGTCGCATTTGGCCATTGTGACAACACTGTCCACAACCATGGACGATTTAAATGCACAAAAACGAATAACACCCAGATATACCCGATTCTATTACAGGGAACTCAGAAACTGTATGTATGAGCACAAACAGCGACAAGTTTTTTGGAAACATTTTGCACAGCTTCTACCAAGAAACGACACCCCGGTCTTTGACGACTGTTCATCTAACATGCAATAACTAATAAGACACCTCCAGATCGAATATCCGCGTGAATGGGCTTATATCGAGAACGAGGCTTCAATTCAATTGTGTTTTTTTTTATACAGGCAACTTTATTTATGACCATGCAGGGGTTTGCTAAAGTGAATCTATCGTCGAGTTGGGTGTGCGAGTTGATTAAAGAGGAAGGCGTTTTGCCCACCCATCCCTTAACCATCACTGCAAACGTGTGAAGAGAGATTAGATAAACACAGCAGATCAGTAGGAAACCAATAACTGAACTCTCGCCAAAAACGTTTAAGATGAAAATAAATTCATGTGAACAAGTCTTCTCGATATGCATTTTCGGGAGCCAATCTTAAAACATTGGTACATAAAACACCTTTATCAATTTGTCCGGATCAACCAAGGACAATCAATCTATGTGCGCCAGTAAGCTCAATTCCGCTATTTTCTAACGGAAATGTGCACCTTGCGTGATTCATTTTCGTCAAACCATCACATCCCTGCTTTTTGTATTTCAAAGCGTTCTTGTGTTAAGTTCTGCCATCGTAAACTTTTATATTAGCTATACTTTACATTACTCACCTTTACAGAGATGTTCCTAATATATCCACAAAAAAACCCGCTTTCTAATACATATATATATATATATATATATACATACTGGTCTGATGTTAAAGCGCGTGGATGGCATTAAACGACATTATCACGTCCATTCTCGCATACGGCAAATTAATCTTTTCAATAATGTTTTATTTTGTAGCTTTCTCTTGTTTGGAATCACGAAACTTATCCTGGGAAGCAGATATTAACCTGAGTATGTCACAAAACTCTGTATTACCTGCATGCACTAATTGTTTATTGGGCACTTCAGGTGAATCTTCAAACCTTCAGTATCTTGTTACCACGACTACCAATAATAATAATAATATATTTATTTATATGATAGCAACTATTGTCTCGCCCTGGTTGAATTACCCAATAAACCATACATTATAGCACACTAGTAACAATTCATAACGGACAGGGCCCAGTTGCATGCTCGATATGGTGGGACGTCATCTAATAGCAAATTAAATTTAATAGCACTTCGAGCAACCGGCCCAGGGGTTTGTGACGAATTTCTTGCCCAGGAGTTGCCGTTCGTTAGTTTTCGTAGCTTTCACATGGCAGTGCGTGGTCTGTAAATCCTTCCTCAGTGATGTTTGTATTACATGATTCCACTACAGACGAAACGCTTTGTTTTTCGAAGTTAATAACCTACAAGATTACAATATCATATCAAAAATACAAGTTTTAAAGTGAGAACCAGAATATTATTGTATTGTTCACTAATCGCGCGTATGTATACGGTGAACGAGACTTGCTTATGGCAAGCCGTGTTATCATTCTGCATGTGTTGAATTCCTCTTGCTTTTATTTTACTTATGTGAAATTCTCTTTTACATTTTGTCATAAGTAGAACTAATTTCAACATAGATGTACAAATCCATTTAACCTGGGATGAGTATGTACATATACTCATCACAGATTTAACATATGCAGAATAAATATTTAGAATTAGAATGGAGATACAGAAAAAAAATAGCATTTAGAATAGGTAATCTTAAGTTTTATACATATACATCTACAAAAGGGTATACAAAAATATATACATAATGAGAGAGGATTTTCCCCATCATCCCATGACAACAATACACGGCTGATGTCCATCAAGTTATTCCAAGTACATTGTAAAAATATTTGTTGCAAATAAAGTGCCGTCAAAGGGAGGCGGAGGGAAAAATCTGTAATAGTACTGGACTTAGATGTTTTTACTTCACAAATCTCAAAAATAATTCTAATAGTTTTTCTTTATTTTCCAAAGGGGAAAGAGATTTTAACTATTGGTAAATAACAGTTTATTCTATATAATTTAAATTATTTTCAACATAGGTGAATTTCTTTTTCACATAATTATGTGCAATTAATTATTTGTATTACACATATGAAAAATAATTTCACATAGGTGATTTTTTTTTTCACATGTGTATAATTGTTCTTTGCTCATACAAAAACCATTCAACATATGTGAAAAAACGGCTCAGTTGCCAAAATCGCTATCTAGCACGAAATGCATATCATTGGGCGTCATTTAGTATGACAATTGCTATCACGAGGTTTCTTAGGCGACATTTACTACGACCACATTAGCTCCAGTGCAAGTATAGGCGATAGACGTATCTATGATGTTTGTAACATTTTGCAGTACATCATGCAGATTATCTTTAAAGGGGAAAAAACATAAAAATTAAATAAAGAATAGAAAGCCTGAAATTATGCGTAATTAAATATGGTGTTCGCAGGGTATGGATAGTGTTCGTAACTATTGAGTTGTTTTTTTTTTCTTCAATTAATTTAGAGGCTAACTCCTTTGGCGGTGATTATTTTGAACATTTAGTAAATATATAGTCAACGGTAAAAGATACATAAATGATATGACATGTAAGGTCCACCATACGGAAGCTACCAACTATGTTACCAAATTTCCTTTAGCATGATAAGAAAAGCTATCCCCAATATTTGGTTACATATTTAGTCTCACCACATATTTTTGTTCTCTTCCCCTTTAAGCGCGCATGTATAGAGATATGAAAACCACGCACGATCGGATCAATCGTCTTGGGAGCAAATTTCAGTGTAGCACTGGACTCGTCGTCGGCTAAACTGAAGCCAGACGAGTTAGGTTCACGTTTGGCTTTTTACGCACTTTCTCGCGTTACTTGAGATTTACAGGCAGTCAGTCAGCAAGCAAATCTTTAGCCATGATGGACCTTTATGCGCCAGACCAGTTGTCGCCAGATCGTATGCCGCAGGAACGAAGTGTCGCGATTCAATTGTTTTTGTTTTTTAACAAATGTTGCCGGCGAAATGTCTAGTTATCCACAATGCGCAAGCCAGCTTGCAGTCGACGACTTTAATGGTGGCTTTTTAATAGAGAACTTCTAAGACCGTGCTAAGCCATTTATTATTGTCATCCCATGCTAATTACTAACATATTTACCGGAAATGTTCATTCACTGCTGTCTTGCATGTAACTATTTAGTTGAACAGGTCCGGTTATAAGATATTATTTCCGCCTGAGAGAACTTGGCTCAACAAGCAGTTTTTGTCCAACTGTTCCGGTACTCTACTCACAAAGCTGGACATTTTGCGTCAAACAAAGAGAGAAACGGGCCTTTTAAATTTGTTGATAATTAATATTTTCTTTCCATTTCGCATATTAAAACAGAAACGAGATTTTCTCGGATACCCTGTCATTTGCCTACATAATAAGAAAACATGATATTTTTTTTTTTATAAAAATGTCTATATAACGAAACAAAATTGAATGAGCAGATACGCAGACATACTCCCATTGCGATTCCATGTTGCTAGATTGACGAGACAGCAACACCCACATGGTTACATCGTTTCTTTAAAAAACATAAAAATGAAATATTTGTAGGGGAGCCTTTCTTTTGGTGTCGGTTTTCATTCAACTTAAAAATTTGTTTATCAATCTGATTAAAATCAGTTCTTTAAAATGTATCGTGTAAAGCTTGAAGCATATGCTTGTATGACGCCAAGAACTACCAAACGGTTGGTAAAATCGATCTACCCAGAAGCCACTTCCGAAAACTGGTTTGTAAATGCCGACGACTTCCGTTGATAAGCGAGTGCTGTTATAGCTAATTGCAACTAGTCCTCGATCCAAATATCCCCCATTTGTAATACACTATGTGAAAACAACGACATAACGTGTAACTAAGCATATTACTTCTGTATGCAGTTGTATCTTGGTTCGGTGTTCAAAACAGCCACGAGATATCTGGATTTATGCTTTACCACTGAGAAGATGACCAGAGCAATCCTGGCGCAATTCAATCCCGTCTGGTAGACCTTAGCCCCAGATCTTAATTGCGACAAACAAAGCACAGGAACTATATATATTTATATTTAATTTTAATTTTAATCATATCGAGAATTTTCTCACATTCCTTAATGACCAAAGCTCTCCACAAAGACTGTCATGTGACACAACCAGTGTCACATGATAGTTATTTGTATGTTCATTAGCTAATGTCATAAGTGGGAGAATATTGGAAAATAGAGGCATGCTACAACAACATCCAACATGTTTGACGGTCTTGATGGCTTGCTGTACTATGCGGTGCTCACGGTAAAACGAGTGTCTTCTAAAATTGCAAAACAAAAGTTGGTTCTTGTTGTCAAAAGCCGTTTCGTGTACACGGACATGAAAAATTATTGTACGTCAAACAATCACATTTCTCGATTACAGAAAGGAACCAGTGTCACCTATCTTATCAAAGAGTTCCTGTCTTTTAGAGCCAAGCTTGACGCATGCACCTTGGAACATAAAAGCATGTTAATCGCGTTTTTTGGACACATATAATCTCTGTGCGGGTTAGAGCGTAGCTGATTGTACAAGAACTTTTGACTGGTGTAAGCCACCAATCAAATTGAGAATACAAAATAAGGTCATAACGCAGAAACTATGTCTTATATCGCAGGGTATCTTTTCTTGCTAAAATATGTAGGCATGCATTCTGATGGTGAAGTGCTTTGAGATTTAACTAGTCTTACAAACTCTGTCAAGCTATGACCCGATGACCACACCATCTTTAAACCCATAGATAGAACAAAACTAAAAGGCGTTTAGTTTTTGCCAGGATGTGACCAGACAAGATGATGGTCATTTTAATTCTATTTTGTTTTTTTTAAATCTCAAGCCCTAGCAGTAATTGGACTTTCATTGTCAGCTGATATTCATTCATACGACTGTTGGACTATTGTTACAATAGATTAAATCAATTGTGACAAGTGGGTAAACTACATATTGTATGGATCTTCTCTCCTCTTTTAAATGCCGTCGTGTCAGCCACGCGCCAAAGCCTAAGTATGGCACGCCAAAGCGGAAAAAATTCAAGGTTTATAAATTTGACTAGAAGATTGTTTTTTTCATGCAAAATTATTTTATTGTCTAAGATTGTATTTTTCTTGTCCAAGATTTTATTTTTTTTTGCCCAAGATTTTTTTTTTCTTGCCCAAGATTTTGCTTTTATTGCCCAAGATTTTATTTTTCTTGCCCAATATTTAATTTTTCGATCCAAGACTCACGTGACCTGTCCAAGATTCACGTGACCATTCCAAGATTCACGTGACAACATTATCTGATAATGTCGTCCAGGGGGCGCACAATCAGTGTGACGTGTCAGTGAGCGTAATCAATGACGTAATTATACAATATAATATAGGTCATTGACTGAAACACACAAACCTAATACTTTGTGTTTAAATACTGAAACAGTGCACTTTACGTTCATATTACAACTGAAGGTCATTGAAATTTTGGTTTGGTCACGTGAATCTTGGATCGAAAAAAAATCTTGGGCAAGAAAAATAAAATCTTGGGCAAGAAAAGGAAAAATCTTGGACAAGAAAATAAAATCTCAGGCAAGAAATATAAAATCTTTGACAAGAAAAATAAAATCTCGGACAAGATAAATTAAAATCTTGGACAAGAAAATAAAATCTTAGGCAAGAAATATAAAATCTTGGACTAGAAAAATAAAATCTTGGACAAGATAAATTAAAATCTTGGACAATAAAAAAAATCTAGAAGTTGAATTTATAAATCTTGAATTTTTTCCGCTTTGGCGTGCTATACCTAAGAATATGGTTACTATACATCGCCCTCTTCAGACAGGAGACTACTTAGTTAACTACTCGTTAATATACCTTGGTAGAATCCTTATAATGAACGTGGTCCAACGTAAAACAATTTAACTATGATTGTTTGTTTGTTTGATTGAGGTTTAACGTCATACTCAAGGGTATTTCACTTATATGACGACGTGCCACCCCTAGGGTGAAGGAAACCACCCTCGACACCACTGGCAACATACAAAGACAGGACCGGACAAATACAGGACGACAACAACTGGACGCGATACAGACGCCACAAACAGATCGGCTTCCTGTTCCCTTTTAGCTCTGAGGGCACCAGGGCAACATGAAGCCCCCTGCAACCGCCCGCAAATTTAACTATGAAACTATAATGTGAACAGGAAGCTCCCTTCAACCGATCGCTTGAAATTTTGCGATAGACTCGCCCCATCACTATCTTACCAGGAAGCTACGAGGCGAGGCTCCGTTAAACAATAATATAATTGCTTAAGAAAACGTGTAATGTGGGAAATTTAACAATTTTTTGATTTAAGAATGATTGAATTTGTAAGTATTTTAAATGTGTATGTTTGTTTAATTTGGGCATATACTCTGGTATGTTTAAAAAAGGAATTGCATTGATCTACAGCTGAATGACATGGCATAGTCCCGGAGTATATATACAGGAGGATGTATGCAGGAGCTGCAATTTGCCCGGCGACCGCACACTTTTCGGTAACTGCGTTCAAAATGGTTCTGATTAATGACAAAGCGTTCATACGAAATTCATGGAGGTAAGACGGCGACGGTTTTAATCAAATGAGAATGTTTCTCAACATAACAGACATGACGCATTTTAAGCACGAAATTACATTTTTTTTTTTTAAATATATGTACATCGAGCAACATAATAATCTTTCTGACATGTAATAGCAGGATGACAATTTATTTGTGTTTTTGTTTCAATTAACGAATACGTTTGCCCGGCGTTTATCTATTTGCCAGGACAGAATATGTATAAAAATACAGAAGTCAGTAAAATCTGACAAGGACAAAGCTAAAAAGCTTAATGGTCCATTTTTAAGAGAAATTATCCCAAGGCAAGCAGAAATGTGGTTTGAGTTAACAGAATACTAAGTGCCACTGTGAATTTAAGATCAATAGTTTAATAAAAAGGAAGTTCAATACTATATGAGACAAATACAAAGGGGCAAATTTAATTAGTATACTAAAACGCTGTTTTATGCTGCAATTGTTATTTCAATATTTTTTAAAAATAAAATAGAACAAAGGCGACTGTACATGTGTACATTGACCACCACATGGGTTAAGCGAAAGTCACACGAGTCAACGATCAATAACTCCGTATCTTTGACTAGCTGCTGTACTTCTACATGTTAAATTCCTCAGTGGTATGAATAATGTTACAGTTCCAAGCCAATCAAGACAACAAGACTTGATTCCCCTTGGAATGCTCTATTCTTGGTTACAGGTTTTGTGTTCAACTGTGACAACAAGTCATATGTCACAATGGAATAACCTGTCCCATTAATTGTATGGGTATATCTTTTGGTGATTGTTGGTTGACATTATACTCTTGGGAAATCTTGTATAAATGACAAGAAAGCGGCCCTAATATTTGTGGACAAAAACAGTGAGGTATGGGGTGGGGGGTGGATAGTGCATCATGTAAGGCCTGCCGCACACGAGCGATTCTCTCGGCGGCTAATTGCAAGAGATTTACCGTCAGTGGCAGCTTTTGTCACACACGAACGGATTCTGAGTAAGCGATTTTTCCAAAGTCAGCCAACATTTATACCAGGTGACTCACACTTTTTTTTTGTTGAAAACTGTGTAGAAATTTTACCTTTAATGTTGATCATTGACGGAACAAGCTTATAACATGTGAGTCAACATGTGACTGCATCTAGGCTACTGACTGGATGCACAACTTATGGCTGCGATTTTCTGTCACATGTTGGGGCACACGAGGCGATAAGTCGCCAACGAGTTGCAAGATATCAACAAATTTGATCCGTGCGACTAATTGCCGACTGTGTCTAGTCGCGTAACATGTGTGCCTCACACGGAGCAATATCCTCGAGATTTTGCGGATTTTATGACAAAACAGAAATCAAGAAACGAATTTGTATGTACACAAGGATTTAATGTCCAGATATATGAAAACAATGTTCTTTTATTAATACACTGTAGGGACCAATGAAACTAACAATAGCAATGATCTGTTTAAAACATACAGTTCAATATTCATTAAATCAAACAGCCCATGATTTAGGATATTTTCGTTAATTGAAAATTACTTTAAAATAACCATTGTACACAATATATAAAATGATAAAAATGAATTTATTTTCAATGTCATCTGATACTGCTTTGAATATTTGAATTAAAAAGTTAATCCTTCAACAGACATATGCTCCTAATCATTTGATAGCAACCTCTTGTATATGGCAACAAGGTCCTTGTAATTCCAACATTGTTTTTAACGCAATCAATTTCCTGAACGAGCTATTCATGAAATAAATTACTGCTTTTCCACGGAATTGAAGCATTTGAATTCGTTCCTCTTCAGGAAGCTATTGGTCATACCTCAAGTCGGATGTCAGAGGGTGGGTCTACACAATGCCATCTCAGACAATACTGAGCCACCTAAACAAGATAAGTAAACAGAAGAATTCAAATAAAGGACAACTACCATACTTTATTTGTTATTTTCATATTTTGAGGGACAAAGAAAATTATAAGCTTTTTGTGCACTACAAATTAAATTTTAGGTTAAAGGGTTTCAAAGTAAGATTTGTATTTATTGCCGATAAAAATTATCACTGCAAAATATATACACAGAGTTAAAAAGTTATAGCAGCCTTTGTAATTAAACACTTTCAATATAGAAGACCAAAGTGTCATTAAAAAAACAACCAAAAAAAAAAAAAACAAGAACATTAGACCTAGCAGTTGCCCACACAGGTTAATGTCTGCTGAAATTTGCTTAGACAAGAAACCTCCAGTAGAGATTAATCCCAGTTTATGAGGTAACTTGAGTGAATTGCATGTTGAAATGTTACAATCGAGTCGTGTCAAGCGTAATCAACAGGCCTTGCGTCAACACCATCAAACATCGCTTATACACAGCCTATTTATTGGTGGTATCGCTTAACGAGATTTTGTAAACTTCTTGGTCATTTAAAGCTGCCAATTCTGACCTTTAACCCTGCAGCACAGTATCAGAGGTTCCTCTAAAGAACATAGTTTATTTCACTGATGACATTACTAACTAAACAGTGGAGATGATGTATACAGTAACTCTGCCTGAGGTCTATAAACACAGCCTCTATAACGGATATAACTTCCCAGACAGTACAGCCACCCTTTACACACAGTAATGACAGATCAGGTGCCGGCGAACATAAAACCATCAGACTCAACCTTTATACTGTCAGACAGGGAATATTGAGCCATAGAAATGATAAATTATTACACACATATGAAAACCTTAGTCCTACAAATAGCTATTTTGGAGAACGTATTGACATTAAAGACGTGAATAAAAGGCATTTAGCGAAATAACCATCAATCTGTGAAAATTTACCGCATTTCAATGACAGACAGGGGAATCTAATGGTTCTGCAGGTAAAGTGTTTGTAAAACCTTTAAAATTGTTAAAACTATGTTATATTTAGAGCCTGTAACATGGTTACGTAGGACAAGAATTAAAAAACATCTATTTATTTAGTCTGTAAGTCTTTTACATCAATATTGTGTATTGTACACAAAGCATTCTTTCAGAAAAATAAAATTGTCAAAACATATTAATGATTAGCGATGTATATTATGAAATTATAATCAAGGGCAGAGTTTAACAAACTGAAGAGTGCAAAAGAAGCATGTGTGCTTGGGGGAGGGGGAGGGAGGGGGCAGGGGGGGCTAACCAGGGTGCTTGTTGGATTAAAGGTGAAGCTTCAGAGAAAAAGTTTATCAAGCCTGACAGAGACACCAATGATCTCTCTTCATACTTCACACGCCTATCGCAAACTAAACGGATTTATGAGAGCTATTCTAACTGCCAGAGACAACATCATATAAACAAAGCCCATCATTAATCTAAAACTGAAACTTTCATGTCAGTCTCATAAAGACAGGGGGTATTAAGGGCTGTATAAAACTGGGCTCTGTAATCAGCCCTGGGTGGTCTGTGGGGTCAGCCAGTTAGATACTCAGTAAAGCTCTGGCTGGGTATACAGTGTGTTTAGTTCCTGGGGTGACAGGGGGACGGGTAAGGCTGGGGTATCTCTCTCAACACCCAATGACAAGAGGGTCTATGTATCAGCCTCACCATCCCCTCTAAATGACACACCCCTCATAACCTTACCAACATACTATCTCATATTAAATAGCTCCAATAAAGTCAGCTCACTGACTCACATATACAACAGCTTTCATTCTTTAAATACCACACTGAAAGAGATGTAGTGAAAGGGTTTGACTTAATACCAAAAGCAAAATAACAAAAAATCACACAACAAAGTGAGGAAAGGGGAAATCACTTATCCACCTGATGCACAACAGTTATCTCCCTTTATCTATTCATTTTTGTCACTTCTTTTCAACAAAAGCCCAGTTACTGAGAACTGCATAATTCAAAATAGACATATCTTTTCTATATAGAAAGTAAATTTTAACTTCACCACGAATCAAACTCAGGATTCGGACTGGCAATAAACAGATATATGTATTCAAAATTTAGCTCCTTTTTTATAAATCAGAAAGCCAAAAAAAAAAATTCTCATATAACTTAAAATTTATTAAATGTGTCTTATTCTGTTTTGATTGTTTCAAAAATACATCTGTAAATGGCTTAAGACAGTGTCACCAACTATACACTCAGACAAGTTAGACATCAATGAGTAAACAGTTGGTATCACCCACATCAACAAATAAAATAAATTTACAATCTCACTGTAGAAATGCCTAATTAGCAGAAGGGGTAAGAGATCACGATCCATAGTCAGACTGTCCAGACAAGCAATTAACTTAAACATATACCCAAGGGACCTAACTCTGCATGACATATGTCCTTTAGTACTGTCAATCTAATATGAGAAACCGAGGACATGTGAGAGCTCTGTGAGTAGTTATTGACAGTTATTAGATAAATTAGGCCCTTCTAAAAGATCTATTATAATGCAATTACCTCGACCAGCTTAAGTCAAGTCTGCCTTAGCAGGTATTGATTGAAGGGGTAGAATACAGACCTCCAAAATTTAAAAAAAA
>JAVFBW010122063.1:0-14758 GCA_034783835.1 Mopalia ciliata
GGAACTGAGCTATTGCATGTGTTTGACAGGTACATATCTCTCCTGGGGTCAGAGGCAAATCAGTCTGTAATTGACGCACGGGATTAAATTGATTAAGCGACCGAGCTTTTCGGGATGAAAGTAGTCCGCACATCACCTGTAATCCAGTAGCATTTAACACACAACTGACGTTACTAGCACATACTACAGTTCTGTTGTTACTTCCTGAACAAGATAATCTTACTCTATGTCAAATGGCTTCGGGGTTAACAACTTCCTGATTCAATACTTAGCCCAGCGAACGCTTGCAATTGCATATCGAAGACTTAAAATCACACTCAGTTTTGTGTATATTTTTTTCGACGAGTTAGGTTTACGGTAGGTTCAATAAAGTGCATGTCAATGTCACGCCACAGTTGTCCAATATTGAACGAATGTACAGATACGAATTTATTTTAAAGCTTTCGATATATCATTGGTATACTTCTACAACGATATCAATTTTCTTTCCTCTCTGTAATACCTGTAGTGTATCAGTTTATATTTGATTATGATTTCTAAACTGCAAAACATCAAGATTGTTTGTAAAAAGATATCTTGCTATTTAACAGTTTTGGTCAATCGGTCGATTAACTACGTTGTTGGTTGATTTTTTTATCACCCGCAGAAATGAGTAAAGAATAGCCACATACAGAACATACAGTCCTATGTCAAAGCCTCATTCAAATTAATTACGCACAGCGAAATGATTGAGTTATGGAAACCCGTTATATAGAGAAACAGTATATGAGAAACATAGCGTCCCTGACGATACTATACAACTACCAACTTCAACATGCCTTTGGTTTGTTCGTTAACAGTTCTAGATAAGTAAGGATATTGCATCCAAAACGTATTTGCTCCATTATTAAGTTATTTCATTGATCCGAAATTTTAAAGACACGGAAATCATTTTTTCTTAAGTAATAAGTAAATTATTCTATTGATCTGAAATTGGAAAAGACAGGAATATCGTTTTTGACCTAAGTAATAAGTAAACTATTAAATTGATCTAAGATTTAAAAGACAAGGAAATCTTGTTTGTGTTAAATAATATTAAGTAAATTATTCAATTGATCTGAAATTCGAAAGAAGGAAATCATTTTTGTGTAAACAAATTGATTATTTTAAAGATTCCCGATTACATACGATGGAGGTAAAATAAAATAAATATAACTCCGAATATTGAAATCATTATTGGTTTTCTATACTTCCGGCTTTTCTGTGTACAGTAGCCATCATCATGAATATGCCAGACAATATAACAAAAACAGTTTTAAACATTTCCATTATCGAATAAAATGTACATACAAGCGGTGTTCCTAGACACAATAGGTATGCTATATGCTGATACAATACACCCAGTAAGGAAGCGGTAGGTTGGTTGGTTGTTTCGTTGGCGCATGCAGCCTCACGGGACTATTCGCGCCATAGCTTTATGTTAATAATAAGACATAAACTTACTTACATCCCGAAATCATCGTTTTAATTAGGGAGCGGTAAATAATGTTAACTTTTATTAAGACTTCACAGCCTATTTTTAGGGCATCGGGGAAGTACAATTTCATGTAAATTTACTGATTAATCCTCTCGAAATAAAGATAGATATAAACCTTGTAAAGCACTCTGTACTCTATATTGCACGATTTATCTAACTCAAGCATTCGCCATTTTTTTTTTAAACCTCTATACTTGTTTTAAAAGTTTATTTATCCAGAGGCTAGACAAATCATTCCTTTCCCTGGTATTTTATTGGCCACAACCCACGTCATAACCTTGCACTATTACAATGATGATAAAAAAAACTTTTAATCCGATTTGTTATCTGAAAATAGCATTGAACATACAGTTCTGGGATTCCGCCAGACTGTTACAGGCATATCAATTATATGTCCAGACAAGTCAAACATACTTCGCCCTCGGTTATTTCAAAATATCGGCTCACATATGTGAAATACAAATCTCAAAATATCGATGAATTTAGAAATGATGATGAAAGAGAACAGCTTCGAGTTGATATTTTTTTCTCATCTCAGCTAGTTAGGGTTTAACTTGGGTTTCATACCGCCCAAGTGTGTTTATTTTTGGATAATATTCCTATGGATAACAACTTTTGGTTATTTACAGGGCGGCTTTTCGGTGTGCTATAACGGTAATAATTACTTGTGTGTGCTTACTAATCGTACTCCGATTTACCGTTCACGGGCTTGAGTTTGCCCGTCCACCATTATTTGCAATAATGGATGGGATTGCATTCTACCAAAGTAAGGTTAGAAACATCCTGGCTGGTATTGCGCGTTTGACCAAGCATTGCCAGCAAATATGGCTGTCATGTTTTCAAATTTATTATGTAATCAAACATATTATGAAAATAAGTATTGACCTTGATGGTTGCCAGTGACGTCGAGGCTGGTCTCATTCACGCGTTGGGATGGCAACCGTCATGTGAGTGAAATAACCTATATAGTACGGCGGTAAAAACCAATCAAACAAACAAACAAATCAAGGTAAACAGCTTCCTTCATAACACTGCTGCCACATCCACCATTTTTTTTATCCAAATTAACCATAACAATATCCCTAAACCGTTACTATTTGGGCGTAGGGTGAGGGGGCGGGGGGGAGGGGTTGTGTGTGTTAGGGGTGGGGGTGGGGGGTGGGGAGAGGTGGTTGGGGGGAGATTGGACTTACATTTCAGTAGGAAAAGGACAACGTTCCTCCATACACCGATAGTAGGTATACATATGAAATAGCTTATTATTCTGTTCCACTACCAGATTCTCAACGACACTCAAGGTTATGAGGACAATGTACACATTAAATTTCCCACATAATCAATCTCCATTGTTTGTTGTGAACTGAATACTTTGTTTTGAATTGACCTATTATTTAAAAGTGCGTTAGAGAAGGTCAATGCATTGGATTAACTTTAGTCGGTAGTCTTTATGTTTGCAGTTCCACATGCGTGCGTGTGTTGGTCTTAATCTCTCTCCTTCTCTCTCTCAACACGAAATATGTGAACAGTGCTATGATTTTGCCAAAATTTTAATGCAGTTTGCAAAAGATATTCGGCTGTAGATGTATTGTTCCTTTTAAACTTATTGCAATTTTATTTTGTATTGTCTATCTGTCTCTTTTATTACGGATTTGCAATAAACATCAGTGTTACTTTGTCTTGGATCACATCTGATTAGCCATTACGTGACAGATTCGTTATCAAACAGTAATTCTCCAGGCCCGAATGTCAAATCCTTCGCGTGATTTGATATGGTTTACATCAGTCGTAATTGGGTATTGATTCGTCTATTCTGATAGCTATGTTATTTTTAGATATATATAACATATGGCTGATGGAAATTTGATTGTCGTAATGCAGGCACACGGCCAGATATCTCATGGGCAATAAAATAACACGATGTGAGTGGTTTTGTTGGCTTTCACTGTTACCGAATCTAATAGCAGATTTCAATTTGTATCAATTTTGTATCAACCGTGAGTTGTTTATCTGATAGTAAATCAATAGCAACCCTATAAAACACCGAAAATCTACACAATAGTATGTGGTACTTGATTCTTAAATGATTGTGTTGTTATCATACAACTGTTTATGTCAGCCGTTAGCCGTTTATTCGATCTTAAATCATTAGCAACTCTTCGGGATATAGACAACATATACACACTATCATTTGTCTATTAATCCCTGATTTGTGAAATTAATCCCCCTGAGCTTTTATATGCAAAATATATGTACATATGGAAAGTCAAGCTGTGTGAATAAAGAAACCATATATTTATATAGTGATGCATTAAACTCATTATGTCAAGTTCTATTTCCAAGTAACTTTTATTAATATGATTTTTTTTTTGGCCATCATATAGTTTGAATGCTAAGTAATCTAAGTGATCAACAAAATTTGGTTCATTTTGAGCCCAATGGGTCCAGCAATACCTCGAGGAACCATTTCAGAGCACCTTGGTCAGACCAACTCTCTTTGACTGAACGGTCATTATTGACAGATCAGAAAGATCCCATTCCTCTATTATTTATCTCTTTTGGACGGTTGCTTTTTTTAATCCAATAACTTTACATTCATAATTTTTCTTGATGAAAAATAGCTACTTAAAGAAAAACGCTAATTTACGAAATGAACTCATACCGAACAGCACCGCCTTTGTTATTGGGTTGATTTTCGACAAAGTCTTAATGCGTAGTAGCGTTTCAAATTTGTCTTTACACCTTCAAAATGTCAACAAATTTCCAGTCAAACTTGCCGCGATTTATTACTGACCGGCTCAAACGTAATTGGATATTAACTTTCTGATCAAGCATCAGGTAATTTTCGTGTGATTATCACAAGGCTGGTATTATCGCACTGTTTATTTTCAAGACGTCAACACATTTACTGTCAAACTTGCTTCGATTTATTACTGTATGTCTCAATCGTAATTGGATATTAATTTTCTGATCGAGTATCAGGTATTTTTTGGCCTGATTGTCACAATGCTATAGCACACAACTCTTGTGGTTTTCTCTGCCAAAATCTACAGACAAGACAGGATAGAGGATAATAAGTCAATCTTTCCAGATACAATTTCTCATTTTGTTAATCACATTTGTAGGCCATGTTAGGGGAAGTAAACCCGGATTTATGTCTAGATGGGTTGTAGGTCAACCCGGAAGCCCCCAGCCACAAATCATGGTTTTATCCGCCATGCGTCTTAAGAGAAAGAGCTTTCATACTGAGGAGTATATACGCTGCTTGTGACATTTTAACAAATAATTCGTGATTATTCCATGTCATATCTTTATATAAAAAAAACAATACACATCGAAACGAATTAGACATTTAGCCAAAATTATATAATCATCCAGTGTTTTTTGTAGAAGCATTTTATTTTCACGTCATAAAGTAACGTCCGTTAAATAGACTGTTCAGCAGCGTTCATTGCTTTTCATATTTAAAATGATGATACATGACTTTAAGTAGCGAATTATTTTTTATTCAGTTATATTATACTTAATGCACTGTTTCCATAAATTATTAGAGCTTTAATGCAATAAATAGCACGATTTATTGCCTTAATAATTGTAAACGTTTGCTACTAGACAATAGCTGTTAACAAATATGAGTACATGGTTTCCATTATGCAGCACCTAACAGGCCCGACTAATACATCCTACTTACCATGTCTCTATTGATGTATGTTTAATATATATCACTGTACCAGAACTGTACCAAGGTTTACGATGTGTTTTAAAGCCAACAGCCATTATACAGTATATTGATATAAACAATTTGAAACCCAATAGCGAAAGTCGGAGAACAACTGACATCCAATAGCTGTTTTCGAGTTCGTGTAATTTCTCGGTGTAATTATTGACATAAATTCACATAATTTTACAGTCGTATAAAAACTGCATCTCTCCGATGTAGCTTCGTATCTTTGCTTTTTTCTTTTTTGACATGTGGTAATCAGTCAATAGAGAACGTCCCCATGTTCTTTCCCTTCATTCTATCTATACTCAATTTCCGTTCAGCCAGACGTTAGTTTTTGTGCATGATAATGATTGAACAGCGATCGATGCATATGCCAGTGTGCTCCACGAAGCCTTGGAATCGGGGATTTATTTATTTTCCTAAAAGTACATCGCATACTTCTTTTAAAATAACAACATGTCAGCTGTGAAGTTATATCACCAGAGCCTACGGCATTTTATCAGTTATCTGTTCAGTGATCCAAAAAAGCATTAGGAGGACGTGAGTATGACAAATTGATTTTTGAGGTATATTTAACCTAAATCGCTTCTTTTTCTTTGCTGCTCGTTTGATTGGTATGTTTGTTTGATCGGGTTTAACGTCGTACTCACGGGTATTTCACTTATATGACGACGTGCCAGCCAAATGGGTGAAGGAAACCACCCTCGATACCACCGGCAACAAACAAAGACAGGACGTGACAAATACAGGACAACAACAACAGGACGCAATACAGACACAACAAACATATTCGCTTCCTGTTCCCCTTTAGCTCTGAGAGCACCAGTGCAACATGTAACCTAGTAACCGCCCACGCCCATGTGATTGGAGTTTTACACCGTATTTTCTTCATGACGTACTGAGAACCGGCGTGATGGTTGAGAGAAACCACCCTACGACGCCATTGTCTCCTTTTGCCCCGAGAGCACCAGGCAAGTTCCTTTATGCTGTAAAGACCCCTATCTTTTAATTGAGCCATATCTTCATTGTTTAATTGATATTTTTTCCAGTTCCTTTTCAGTTTAATTAATATATTGTGAATTGTGTATTTAATGTTTTTGTTATGTTTGATTTATTTATTAGTATTAAATCTCACAATTAAAATCATTGCAATCAAAGGACGATTTTGCATTCACTATAATTGGTGAAAATGAGGTATGTAACTTTGCTGCGCCCTTGGAATAAGGGCAGTTGCTTCAACAAGTAGCAATGCCGGCTTTACATAGCGCTTGGGGGGATTATACTTTCCAATATTATTGAAACACTTCACATCTTGGTTGTGCCAGTTTATTGTTGAAATACACCGCCGTCGTATACATGAAATATCATATATGACCGCACAAAACACCAATCAATCAATCTATCAGTAACTTTAAATTGTAGTAGGGACTATATTCTTTATTCGTGATCAAATAATATAAATTATGTGGAGGCCAATTCCGGTTAAAATGCTACATTGCCTTTTTTCCCCATTAAGATAAACATCCCACCGCAGGTCAATGGGAATTAACGACACACAAAGATCAAAATAGTGCCCCCAAAGATGTTTGATGTATCTATCATCGTAAAAAGCTCATTTAGCCGGAACACATTTTGTATCCTTTTTATTTAAAGAGTGATTGATTGGGACACTTGTCATTTTCGCAAGTGTAAAAAGTATTCATATTTCGGCTGACACGAAGCTGCCTCTAACCGCCCGCCCCGTGTGATTGGAGTTTTACGCCGTACCTTCTTCATGACGTACTGAGAGCCGGCGTAATGGTTGAGAGAAACCACCCTACGACATCATTGTCTCATTTTGCCCCAAGAGCACCAGGCAAACAGGACCCGCTGTTCCTCCAGGCTGTAAAGACCCTTATCTTTTAATTGAACCGTATCTTCACTGTTTAATTTATATTTTTTCCAGTTCCTTTTCTGTTTAATTAATATATAGCGGAAGTATTTAATCCCACAATTAAGGTCATAGCAATACAAGGACGATTTTGCATTCACTATAATTTGTGAAAATTCCGTAACTTTGTTGCGCCCTCTGACTAAGGGCAATTGGTTCGAAGAGTAGCAATGCTGTCTTAACTTAGAACTGTAGGAAAATTAACTTTCCAGCATTATGGAAACGCTTTACATCTTGATTGTGCTCGTATTTTGTTGGAATACACCACCGTAGAATAAGTGAAATATCCTATCGCACCACTTAAAGCACAAATCACACAATCAATCAATCAGTAACTTTAAGTTGCAGTGGGGACCGAATTCTTCATTGTGGTCAAATAAAATAAATTGTGTGGAGGTCAATTCCTGATCAATCGTTGTATAACCTGTTTTGTCTTTTAAGACGATCCTCTTACCCCAGTTCAATGAGAATAAACGACATACCAAGAAAACATTAGTGCCTCTAAAGATGTTTGATGTAAAGGCTTTTACTCTATCATAGTAACAAGTTCATTAAGCCGGAACCTATTTGTATCCTTTTTATTTAAAAAGAATGATTGATTCGGGCAGTTGTGATTGTCGCCAATGTAAAAAGTACTCTTCTTTCAGCTGAGTTCAAAGGCGTTCACTGTAATATATATTTTGTGTGTGTTCGTATGCTTGTTCACATTCCATTCTCCCACAAAACCTGGCATGATTCCCTGTCTTTGAGTCAGTTTATTGTATCAACTTCAGTCTAATAAGAACACAGTGTAAAATTGAAACATTCAAATCATTTCGCCCATATGCCACAATAACGTTTAAAACAATCACCCAATGAAACAAAAAGCAGAGGAGGTTAGTCACTAATCAAACAGTTAGTTCATTATAATCCATTACATATAATCAACTTTTGCGTGACAGATTCGTTTTTATGTCGTAATTCCCCGAAGCAGATTATTGTCGGATGATGGATGTTAATTTGCGCTGTCCAGTCTCGTGTGTTATTTTTGGATGTACTGGAAGTGTCCAAAGACCCTTTGGCTGCCGGAATGTAGCACACGGCTTTATATTCCTTGGGTAAAGAAGGTTATGATTTAATAGCAAGTGCAAACCTTCGACATGTTCTAACCCATCAATAGTCATTGCATGGTAGTTAGCAACCTTTACTTAAGTGAAAATGTGGGAAATTATACCGCGAGAGTCATAGCTCGACCGCAGATTCATTGTACATGCAACTTTTGACGTGGTGAGTAGGCTTACATGTTTAATCATTGGTTAGGTAGTTGTCACTACGACCTTCATCCGACCTTGATCAAGGGTTTTTTGTTTGTTTGTTTGATTGGTATTTAACGTCGTACTCAAAGGTATTTCACTTATATGACGACGGACAAAAATACAGAACATCAGAAACAGATCTGCTTTTCATTACCCTTTAGCTCTGTGAACACCAGGGCAACAGAAAGCAACCTCTTTTCTCGCCTCTTACGATTGACCTAGGAAGCCGAGAGAGTATTCTGCAGGGCCATGGCCCACCCGCTCCCTCACGTGATCAAGGGATTACGGCGGATTCGCTTTGAGACTATAGCTCCTATAATTCTCAGATACAGACAGGTTAAAGAAAAATTATGTACACCAATCACTCCTTGAGCAGTTCGTCGTCGATTGGCTGCAGAATTGTCGGTCGAGTACCCGGAGGCTCTTTCCTACAACAAGACCCCACCGAACGAATAAGACACTGTAATCTGAATCAGCTGACAAGTAGATTGACGGATCGTGTCCTTGGTCGTCAGAAGAACCCTGTTCAACAAAATCGACTTCAGTTAACGTATAAATGTAGTCCAAAAAAAAAACATTCATCGTCGGATGTGTATAAACAAAGTAAAAGCTACGTTTGAATGAATATAATTTGGGAGAAATCACAAAACTTACAAAATGCACTATTTCTTTGGCACTGGCCGGTGGCTGGACGGATATTTTGTCATAAGCTCACAGAGATAAGGTTTGATTGGTGAATTGATGATTGGTGCTTTAAGCCGTGCTTAAGTGTATTTGACTTATATGATGGCTGGGTTTTCCAACAATATTTGCTAATAGCAGTACCAAGAACAGATGTGAGTATTGGAAAGTTAATCTTCCTCCAGTGCTCAAAGATGAGGATGGACAGGAATCCCATCTGTTTGTAATGGTTTATATTGTGTCTAATATGTATCCAATCTTGTCACTCTCTGTTGCCAATCGAGTTGAGGAATCTGCGGATTCACCAGATGGACTGGCTCATATGAGTGAAATAACGTTAAACACAGGATGAATTCCAAACAAACAAACAACCGTTAGCAGTGTAAACTCTGTCCGCTGCTTGTAAGGGGTAGTTGTAGGCTAGCTTTAAGTCGACCCTTTCGTAGCATATATAATAAAATGTAACATGACCCTCTTAGCCAGATACAGGAGTTCAAATAAGGTGGGGGTCAGCAATGTTTTCTCACTCTTCAAAAAATCATGACATGTCTATTCAACTGATCGACATGCCTGTGTGGGCATAGCTTATTTTTAGAAAGGTAACACTTTTGTCTTCAAGTGACATGATGTAAATGTTTTCATCTATGCCATCGGCTGTTAGTGGACTTAGTGGACTTCCTAAGTCTCCTACTAGACCGCCGGTCATCGCCGAGGTGGTTTTAAAGATGATTCCTTACGGTTTCCCCCTGTATTTAAATAAGGCAGAATAACAAGAGGAACAAATGTTCACTCATATATGCGAAACTCCGATGACTACGACGTTAAACAACAATTGAAAAAACTACAGAGTTTCACACGACTTGTGTACTTTCTGTGAAGAATAAGTATACCATGTCCATTTGTTTTCACAGGGAAAAACAAATTGGTTTGAAATCCATGCGGAAAAGGGCAGATCTGACCTATTTTCTCAAATACCGACTTAATCGTTTACAGTGATCAATCACTTTGAAGCTATTCCAGCAAAAGTGCACAGAAAGTATTTATAGCATATATATATATGTATATATATATATCCATCATCAAGTTTAGAGATGTATAGCTGCTACCCACTGGTGACGACATGTCTTTAAAAAAATATACTGCCTTGTCGAAAGAAATATTGAAACATAAACAAACAACTAAAAAATGTTTAAAAAGAATGCTTGCTTGACTGTTCGTTTTGTTTGGTGCTTAGTCACACAAACGTGACCGATTACACCTAGGAAATAATAAAGTAAAATTATAAGATACGAATTGGTAGTTTCGTAATAACTTTGTGGGGCCAGCTGGGGTGGGCTCCTCTCGGTTTCTAATAGTCAGCTTTGCGCAGGAGAACCAGGAATCAACGGTTTGTCTGGGAAGAAATCCCAAACACTTTGGGACGGATATTTTTTATTTGTACAAGGATTTGTTAAAAGAACATTTGTCAGCGTTTTTCGTGTGTTATTTAGGCCCAGATGCACAAATGAAAAATGACAAAATTGCATGACCGATTTGTCACTAAATCATAGAGTGCAACTTTTGTTGTACAAATATCCTATAAATGATTGAATTTTTTAACGGTTACCTTTGCGGAGGTGATTTGCGACTCTAAGCGGCTAATACAAATTTCGCGAGTTAATGTATAATTAATGTGCTATTGCGTAATGTCCATTAATCCCGGTTCGACGTTTTTTTTTCTTCTCAAAAACCAAAACCATCGATGCTCAATTTTTCTGAATCAAAACGACAATCGTAAACTTCTCTCCAGCTACCGTCAGGAACACTCCAAGATAAAGCTTAATGCGATCCCATTAGGCTACTTAACACGTTTAGTTCAATCAACCATCAGCAGTTAAAAAATACCATTGCAGAAACTAGCCGCCCACTCTGTCATCGCTACCGGTGACTTGAACCAGTTTTCTATGAATCTGTTTTTCTAACAATTTGATCCAATGATTTTATGGGATATATCCCAGAAGATTGTGTCATGCGCAGTGCTTTGGGGAGAGGGGTTAGATGTGCAAACTATTCTTAAGCTGCTAATTTTAAAAGAAGGTAACTGTGTTAAGAAGCCAGGACCTGTTCTTGTTTAAGCAGAAATTGACAAGTAACATATTCCCCCTGAAAACTTTCTAAGTAACTTCTCATTCCTAATCAGGTCCTTTGACATGCGATGTAGTGATAGATATGTGATTTCGTAATAAGGCCCCGAGAGCGTTTACAATTAGGTTTCCAACGATCTGTATTTGCCGACGTATAACGAATTGGGTATTAATTTGTAGATTTATTATGGATGCACATCTCAGACTTACATACAACTCATGGCATTCACTCGCCCATTATTGATCAATACCATGATTGATAATGAAGTTAAATTATATGCTAATAATTAAAATTGACAATTGCAGAACCGGAGAGGTTTCATTTATGTCTGAAATGTTTGTAATTTGTTAGCTTTGGGAATGACAAACATTGTTCAAAGATTTGCCTGGAAATAAATCTACAAAAGTTTGTAGTCAATGCAAGATGTACATGTTTATACTATGTTATACGGCAAGGAGCAGTGTGATCTGGACAATCCGTCGTCATATTAGTGAAATACCCTTGAGTACGGCGTTCAACACCAATCAAACAAACAAACAATAAAAGGTTTCAAACCACATTAATGTAAACTGGCCACAGTTGTATAACGACTCAGTCGCTATATCCACAAAAGCTCCAAGACGGTAACACTGAGGGCATCTTCATTTTGCACAAATCTTTTGTTCAAACTCTGTTGCGTGAATTTCAATACGTTTCACAGATTACCAAAACCGGTTTCTTCGAGCGGTACCGGTACTCTAAGTTCAGCCCAATACAAACTACATAGAATACAATACAGAGATTAAGCAGGATTTTGGGGATTTTATCATGTGATTTAATTCCATGTGAGAGCAACATAAGCTTTGTCAGATATCAATCACTCTACTGTGTTTTTTTTTTATCAACTTATGGAACAAAGAGATGAATACAGTCCGCGGGTGCTGTTTTATCATTAACGCCAACTGAAAGTTAGGCCTATCGTGTATATTCTGGAAACTACATATCAAGGTCAATAAACCGGAACGCTGTGTGTCCTTAATTTGCGCTGCGCTGTGGGATTGAGGTGAATTATGTGATACTGGGAATTAATTGCCAGTTGCAGGTTTTTTTTAAGCTACGATAAAATCGACAAGCTTTGCCGGCTTTGTCCTTGATTCTTCAACACTTTACTACTGGATGCTCAAATTGTCCTAATCCTCACTCCCACTGCACACTTCTTACAAGTGACTGTACAAGGACAGGGGCATTTCAAGCAATAGCTAGAGCTTAATTCCACCCATTCCAATTACTTGATACGCGAAATTCTATCAACTTTCAGTAATAAAAGCACCGTTGAGGTAGGTAAAGGAGATCCGACTAATGTCGTTGCTGTCGGCAAAACAGGACTGTATCCTAGAAATCCGGTTTTCTTTTAATTTGGACGTTTGATGAAACTCTGGCCAATACATTACCAACAGAAGACGAAAACAGCTCACATGGTCTGGAATTTACACAAATAGGATACATGAAATGAAATATGTAAGGGCAATGACTTGCGTTTCATTAATGACCAAAGCGACAAATTTGTATACCCTTACCATACATGCTTAGGCTACATTGAGGCTACAGCTATTAGTAAAAATTATCAAACCACCGAATTCTGAAAAGATTGTAGCGAACTAGAGTACTATTACTTATTTACTGCATCCTGAAATATAGCCTTCCGGCTTCGTTTTGTATAAGGGTGTCAAGCTATCTCTCAAAATAACTTCGCCAAAAAATCCTAAGTGTCAGCTGCAGATGGATGAACTGGTGACCCACAGGCAAATGGCAATTCATCGCAATAGCTCATTGCCAGTTAGGATAACCTGTATTAACAGAAAAGTCCCTGCAGCGACTTAGTCATTAGTGAGAAAGAAATAGCGTTTTGATGATCGGTAAAATTGAATCCGTTTTTAGACATCACATACCTGGAACGAAAAGTCGCATAGGGTACTACAAAAAAACTACTTTAGGTGGAAGAGTAAACTCAGATATGTGGATTGACACTTGTTTCTGTCAAGAGGCAATCCAATTTGCGATTCTCACTTAGTTAAACAAAGTTAAGACAGACATAGGCTATTGCCTGCATCAGTTCACATACTTGAATATGTGAACACAAAACTCACTTGGTTCGTCTTCGGTTAATTTTATTTTCATTAATTTTAATACTTGACTCAAATTCGAAGCCAATCGTGCCAAAAGCAATCTTCACATACACCTACGGTCGACTGGTTAACTGGTCAGTTTTAACACCATTCCTCCAAATGCATGTTAAAACACCAAATAGTGTTAGAGAATATATGGTTTTACAAAGAACTCTTACTAAGTTTATTGATTGAAGTTTCTCGATGCGGCATCGAGGTCATGTGACGGAGTCCTTAACAAGATCAATTTTGATTCAATCGCACGTATATGCTCCCGTCAAAAGACCATACTAACAATTGTAGAAGGCAACAATTTATTGAAGCGAAAACAAACTATAAAAAACACCCAAATGTTTGGCTCGATTGTTTGGCTCGACGGCTCATAGCATCTTCTCGAACATAAAACCAGAAAAAGATTGTATTTTATTTGAATTGCAATTAATACACACCAACAGATCTGTAATACATCGGCTGTTAAAATTGGTGTTATCTCTAAGAGATCGTGGCTGTCTCCTAATGCAACTAAGGTTAGTTCACTCATATGACGAAGGCGCCACGAGCAACAAACACAGTCCCGAACGCTCATAGCAAACCATACAAAGTTACCACAGGCAGATCATCTTCCTGTTGCTCCTTAGTCCTGCGAGCCCCAGTGCAACAGGTAGCTGCCCTATGTCTCTCCTGCCCGCTTAGTAAGGAGATTCTTACACAACTGCAATTCAAAGATGATATATTTGTCGGGACGGTTTGGAAAACTGCTGCTATAGGACAATCCTCGTTATAAGTGTATTGCTGTGTTTAACATATTTTTAGATGCCAAAGGTATTTATATTGTAAACATAATCCTAGCACAATGGAACGGGACACCTGTTAAAATACTATCCTTTCTATCTGTAGTTCAAAACGTCTACAGTTCCCAACTTACGCCCTTAAAACAACATCATTGTTTTCCGCGGAAGAGGATAGGAAACAAACCCGATTCCTGTTAACTTTAGTATGTTCAAATAATTGGCAAAGCACAACTGTAGCCCCAGTATCCGGCGTGTTTCTTAACATTGACTGTTTACTATTATTCTGCTTTTTAATTTGTCTATGTATTTGTTATCCGATACATGAACTGTCCAACTGGTACTTGTATTACCTTCGTTAAATCATTAAGCACGGTGTTGAGCTGATCACAGTAATGGAACATTTTGCTCTTTGGGTTCCTTTTTCCCGCGATTCACCAAAGTCTTTAATCTTACCACAATAATAATTATCTTACACAATAAAAATAAATAAATTCTCAAAGAATAACGAGTAGCTGGGTTTTTTTTTTTTTTTTTTTTTTTTCGTCTTTTTCTAAAA
>JAVFBW010122074.1:4157-17928 GCA_034783835.1 Mopalia ciliata
CTAAGGGGAGAGAATTATTAACGACACACTCTACCGGAATTCAGGGGAGATAACCATTGACGGTTAGTCTGACCGATACCATTACACCAGGGTTCAGAGATACTGAAACTGATGCCAAGTGTATTGGTGTCTGGCCAGCTTAAACCAGAAACAACAGTTTAGTATCTATCCAGATTATGCCAGAGTGAAACAATAGACTAAAACATGTTTTTACAAGTATTCTTGTGCAAAAAAAGAAAACAAAAAACAAAAGACGAATGAATGATGGAGTACAGACACCTTAACCTTTGCCAGAGGCCAGCCGTTAACATCTTACTCAATTACCTTTTATCTCTACGAGTTTCCTTTAATAGCTAACGACCGGACTCTCAACTTCTTCCCAACTCACACGCATGTATGTTGTCCTGCATTATAGATATAACTACTCCGCTCCTTTATACCGTATACATGTATTTCCCCCAAGTTTCGATTTTGTAAGCCATTCCGTTCCTTGTGTGTAACAGTACTATGTTAATTCCCAACTTAACTCTATGTATCGTACGTGTCTTCTTTTTATTGTTGTTGTTTATTTGTATAAATTAATATCGATTCTCGTACCGACGAGTTGTCCCATTTCTAGGCCTAGCAGTTGGGCAGCATGACATAGCATATTGTTAGATATTTGAGTACAATGCCATGTGTAATGCTGTTCCGATCGACTAAAGGCACGAATCTCCAGACACATTTGGATAAATAGATATTACAAAAAGTTTTAAGATTTCTCTTGAAATCATGTATGTTATGTGCAATCTGTTTGATGTTATTGTTAAACATTGGCTACAATTAAACCTGTTCATTTTGTAATTTTTGTCTTTTTCGACGACCCGTCTAATTATCTGGTCAGGTTAAGTCGAGTGATGGGCAGGATCAAACGACACGAACCCGAAGCAAAGTTAACATCTCCGGTAGGCAAAGGCAGAAAATGATTGTTAGGGGCAACATTCGAATTGAAGAAAATAAAGCCAGGTTCATTCTTTACGTTTATCGAATTTTCTCCCAACTTTGTTTCAAAACCCAAAATTGTATGTCTATCCACACATATTTCAGTACATTCTTTAAAAGTTCGAACTTTGGTAACTTCAGTATCTTCTCTGTGAACACCTTGAACTGGGCGAAGCCAAACTGCTCAACATCGGCTGTAGTTAAAGAGCGGGGCTACTTTGAAATATTTCCATCATTTCAAATGTTTGTTTTTAAAAAAATCGTTTCCTGCTTTTACGCTGACTTGTTACTATGCATACATAGAGACAGGGAGTCAACATTGCTTAGGGTGTCTGGCTGTGATCAAACAGAAGGACACCATGAAGGCGTTTAAATAATTTATACCTCTCTCTATTTCTATGAATATGTTATAGTTAATGGTATTAATGGAACAACAGTAAGCGGGAGACAGCCGAATGTCTTACTTGATACATTAACAGTAATCAAACATTAGTGATACTTAACGTTACATAACAATGTCATTTACATAATATGCCAACATGACAAAAGCTTATTAAAATACCATAATAATGATTTACTACATTTCTTTGGTGCCAATTAATTTTATATCGCTCTTTATACTCAATAGTAACATTAAAATTAACAGCTTTCAAAGAAAAAACGAAAAATATCAAAGTTACAGAAAATACGAAAATACACGATGGTCATAAAGGGCTTCCGTAGTTTTCCAAAAATTAAAAACGAGACTGGGCGACGTAAAACGTTATACATACTTATTGTGCAATAAAAGTAACATTTACAATCTATTCCCGAGTGACGACGACTTTTGGAATTACGTTAAATGAACCTTTTTGAGCAATGGAATTTCCCAACGTTATTATGTAATAACTTTCGAGCTCAGGCTCCGAGAGAAACAACATATTTACAAATCTGAGTATATTCGATCAAAACCACTTTACTGTATGAAAACAGCTCTAAACTAATTCACGAATGTCTTATCTAGCATATTACAACGTATAAGTAGCTTTACATACCTGAAAATAGTCAATTAGTGGGTTTAAAGTTCAGTCATGACAGCGACACTCAGCCCCAGCAAGCGGGAGACAGCCGAATGTGACGTCAACACAAACGCGTTAACCTCGTGGGCGAACAGCGCGTCATCAGAAATGGTTAAAACCAGATTACTTTATTTCCCAAACAAAGCAGATCGTCATTCAGAACAATTTCAGTGATTATTTCACAATAAAAATAAATCACTGGTTACAAAAACGTACTACCCCTGTTAAATTTAGCTATGTACATAACACAAAGGGCAAGGCTAAATGTGCACATATAATGAAAAATACATGTTTGTCCACAAATGATATGAATACACTTTATGTATGTGAATACCTGTCATATTTATTATGTCTTTATCAAATAAAAAGCATATGACAATAAAGGCTTCTGTGCTGCTCGAGACTATTATACTAATGTAGCCACATCCACTCTATATATGTAACGAAAACCAGCCTGTAGACCAGACAGAATCATCCCTATCGACTACAGACATTTTTATCGACACTTTTTGTCCATTTTTGGTATAAAATTTAAACAAGATTGTGAATTCTGATACCTTTGATTTTGGGAAATGCACGAGTCATCCTTCAAAGAAAACGGTTTGTCAGTCACATCTGATTCAACATATGACTTTAGCATAACGTGACTTCATCTAATGGTTGATAAACTTTTATAGCAGTGAGCAAACGATCTTGATTATGATTGTTTTTTCTATCGCCTTTGCCGATTGTTTATCATAGGTATCATATAACAACTTCAGATATAGTACAGTAGAGATTCTGACCTTTGTGCCGGGCGAAAATATACATAATAAGGAGAATGGTTCAGCCCTATTAAGGAGACAACTCAAACAGCTTTGCTGATCGCTCCCTCCATTGAAAGGGTCGCTTTGCGATTACGTAACAAATATTTTCAATCCATCTCAAAAGGAAACCTGTTCTTAGAAAAGTATACTAATGTATGCAAAATTATACACATTGTATAATCTCCGTATTGAACATGGTTACGAGGCATACCACTGGCAACACACTAAACATACTCTTCCAAGCCGTCACTAAAAGCAGTATGGTCCTCTGGAGCTGTGTGAAATACGTTCCCAGCATGGTTTATTCTATGCTCTGTGGAATTGCAGTGGCGTTCAATGTATATGCCGTTCCAATGAAGAGGAAATTTCGTCTCAACCAGACGCAAGGTAGGCTATGTGCTTGCTAATTTCTCTCCACTGGGGAGTGCGCCCTGCGGAGGCTAAACTTACATACATGTAGATTATATTCCTGTCGTCTTTGCGTTCGTCTTGAAAATCTGCACAAGACGATACTAGCACAAACGAAGGTCGGGCACAGTCCCTTGCTGTAGAGAAAAATCATTTCTCAGTTTTTTGAGTGGAACTCGTTTCAAAATGTCTAAAATAAAAGTTTATTTTTAATAAGTGATATTCTTTATCACATATGTGAAATAGTAAGGTTTTTTTGTTTTATGGGTTATTTCACTTATGTAAAAAAGAAATGTACATAAGTTGAAAAGAATTTTACATATGTTGAAAAGAATTTTGCAAATGTAAAATAAATTTGTATTTAACATATGTTAAATTGTTTTTCAATATTAGTAAAAAAGAAACTTCAAATACGTGATAAAGAATTATACACAAGTAAAATAAAAGCAAATAAATTGACAGGTGTAGAATTAAGATGACATTGATAAGGTAAATAGCAAATTGTGCTGTGTTTAATGGAAAACCAGGATGAAATCTCTCAAAAACCAGTTCCACAAGCTTGGAACATTGAGAAAGCGAGATGGAGTTTTTGTCAAAGACGGGAATAAAATGTCAGTAAGTGCCTTAATAAGAAGAGTGTGTAGGGGACGTAAGATCAAGTCAGCTGTTGAATCCCACTATATACTGAGAAAAATGTGTGTTAATATTAGTTACGCCAAACGTATGCTCCGCACGCTTTCATAAGGCCGCCATATGAAGTGCAATGAAAAATACGCAAAGCGCCAAGACCAACGCGGAAATCCGGGAAGCCCATGGTGTTTCATTATACTCCGAGTATGACGGGGGAGGGATCTCATGTTTACCCTTGAGCGCCGAAAACCCCGCGTTTTTAGACTTCTGTTACCATTTGCTTGTTTTGAGTGTGTTTTGAACTCAAATCGGATTGAAACTTTGAATTCTGTACACAATGCGGTCTCTGTTCATCAGTTGATCAGTAAAATGGAATGTTGGAATGGACAGGATGTTCTGGCGTCCCAGATGATGTTTACGGTGGTATACAAAGCTAATACCATATAATCGCCATGGTAAAACTATATCAACCATGGTAACATGGTATTATCGTATACCGATATAATGTTGCATGTATGATATACCTATGAGTAGTATACAAAGGGCAAATCGGTCAGCTTTTTTTATTACATAATAAGGAAGGTTTTACCGTTGTTATGTAGTAAATAATTACTACATAGATACGTGAAGGGTGGCATTTAGCAGGATAAAGGAGCATCAAAATGGCGCCCTCCACGTATTTATGTTCTCATTATTTACTACATGTTAACGTGTGCGACTGTTCCTAGGTATGCATGGGGGTGGTGTTTTATGTCTGTGTCTGGTGGTGACTGTGGTGGTGGTTGGTGGTTGTTGTTTAAAAAATGCATTTTTAAGTCAAGGTGTGTGTGGGGTCTGGTGTTAGATTGGTATTGCAAATTACAGAGAAGCCCTCTTTCGGAAGAGTTGGGTGGCCCTAAGAAGGGCTTTTGGAATGTAGAGAAGAAGAACCTCGACTGGTCTTGGATGGCTGGCTAGTCTAAGCTGACCGACCTTGTCTTGATGGCTGGTTTTGGCAAGCTGCCTTGCTGGTCTTGGCTGGCTGACTTTCCAAGGCGGGGTATGGGTGAGACTACTGTATAATGACCTTCCACCAACGCAATGCGTGTTTGATCCAAGGACTTGGTTTGACAATTCTACGATGGGGATTTTCGCAGGCCACTCCGGTTTTCTTCCCCAAAAATAGTGACCTTTGGTGTAGGAAATTGATCAAGGTGGACAACTGATCACCAACCCGGGAAGATTTGACGTCCGGAATAAGTGGTTAAGTGGTCCCAAGGAACCTGGTCTTATCTACAAATGCCAGGACAAATTTGGTCTTAAGTTGTGGAAATGCTGTCATTAGTGATAGATATATCATATAAAAAAAAAATAGTTTTGAGCTACTCAAAAGTGCATATAAATCGCTAATTAGCTATTAATTAGACCGGTCTTATCTAATTACGCCAGACATTTTTCGGTCTTAAATTATATTTTTGTTCATTGCCAGCGATGTGAAATCCATAACCGCTATCAAAAACGATGTACTCCAAATATTTTATAAAATGGGTTTTGGGGTCTCAAGGGACCCGGCCTTATCTACAAACGCCTGGACAAATGTACTCTTAAGCTGTGGAAATGTTGTCGTTAGTGATAGATGTATCATATAAAAAAAGAATTTTGGGCGCACTCGAAAGTGCATATAAATCGCTAATTAGCTATTAATTAGACCAGTCTTATCTAATTACGCCAGATATTTTTTGGTCTTAAGTTGTTCCGTTTTGGTCAGGCAGGTGATCCAAGCAAAATTAGCTTGAATTGGAGGATGTACTTAAATTTACAAATAAAAGTGACTTTGGCGTCAAATTTGGGGACCCCCAAGGGCCAAACGCCGAGTTTGCGCAAGTTAAGATAACCCATTCATTTATCAGCATAATAATCCAAATCGAATGAGGTAATCAAACAAATTGTACTCAATAGTGCAATTAAACATTTGCTGGCTCCCCAACTATTAATTTCCAGCCCAAGCTAATCTCTGTCGGGAACCACCCGAATTCAGAAGATAGCCAAAAAGAAGTTACAAATAACAAACTGAATGGCCATAAAATCTAACAAAAACCATATCTCCATGTCTTACGAGGATGCAAACTGACGATGTCGTTTTATTGATTTTCGTGCTTCAAGCTAATAGAAGGTCGCAGTTTTGTCAGATACGATTTTCCAGCGAACTGTCTTTTAAATCCTTGTTGTACTTGCAGCGGGAATATTCGGAATTATCAAGAAATCAATGGTCCCAGACCAAACAACGCCATCGAGTGATGTCATCATTGTATAAACCTATCTGAATCCATTATGATACCTCAAAGAGAACTGACCTCACACAGAATGGTTTGTCTAGAACGAAAGGTTGATAACTATTTTCAGGGTTGTGATATCGTCATACAGGTTTGTGACTGTATTCGGTTTTCTTGTCAAAGACAAACTCAAACACCGTCAATGCATTCTCTCGTATATTTACTCATCCAGAGATCAGAGTTGTCTCAGTCTTGCAAAAAAGTGTTTTATCTGCATTAAAATGTATTAGTATATGTTTATATTGGCAAACATAAACTGTGGCGGGCAGTCAAACGTACATGACGTGTTTTATATCAAGTAATCATTTATTATAAATTCACATATGATATGTTTTGAGCTTAAAATAAATTGTTGTTTATCTATTCACTGTTGGCCTTTAGCTTTTCGAAGGGGACAAGCTATTATTCACAGAAAATAAAAACACAGTTTTGAAATAAAACTATTGGCAGTTGCAAGCCGCCTGAATAGCTGTCTGCACGACAACTCGAAAAATATCACAGTTATGGTCTTGGAATTTGCAGTATACAAGGTAGTCAATGCTGTTTACAAGGAAAATTCAACAATTTATATATAAGTCGTATATTAAAAATAAATTTGAATGGCCGTCGAAAAGCAGTCCAACTAGCTGTCTGGACAATAACTAGGTAAATATTACAGATAGCTACCTGCAATTTGTAGCATACAAACCAGTCCACGCAAAATAAAAATATACCATTTGTGCATACTAAAATGGCTATTCCTGTCACCTGTAGGCCTATGTATTGAATAGGTGTCAAACATATACGCCTTCTACGTCAAATTAAACTTCGAGTCCGCTTGTCGACCGTCAGGTAGTCACACGAAGTGGCCCCGGCAATCGCGGGGTGGTTTTTACGAGTTTTTTCCTGGTTATCCACCGTAATTAGACCAGGAGCCGTGTGAAATGGACAATCAGTGGTCATATAAGTGAAATACTTTTGAGTACGACGTTAAACCTCAATCAAACAAACAAGCAATCAAATTAAACTCGCCCGCTGTTCGAAACAACGCGTTTTTATACTTGAAGGCACTGCCAAAAATATAAGCTTTTCATCTCAAACTGTAGGAGGCTAGATCATCATTATTTCTTACTTGCATGCCAATGGGGTGGTGGGTGGTTTCCTTGTGGTTGTCACACAATCATGTAAGTGAACAAATCGAGCTTAAGTGCACCGTAAAACGTTAATGAAACAAACAGCAGGCAAAAACATTGCGCTGGGGAAAATATTAAAATGCCACGAAAACAGACGAATGTCCAAAACTTAATTCTACTTGAAAAAAGACCCCTTAAAGTTTCTTCAAGAGTAGGCCTACCATAGAGCGCGTTTTGAACTCAAATCAGATTGAAAATTTGAATTCTGTACACATGGGGTCTCTGTTCATCAGTTGATCAGAAAAATGGAATGTTGGAATGGCGACGATGTTCTGGCGTCCCAGATGAGGTTTACGGTGGTATACAAAGCTAATACCATATAATCGCCATGGTAAAACTATATCAGCCATGGTACCATGGTTATTATCGTATACCGATGATACCATAGTAAACAAAATTCTAAATAAAAGGTTCCAAAAGATGTATGGTTAATCCATGGTATGATTATAAGGTATCTGTACATGACTTAATATAATGTTATGATGCATGTATACCTATGGTATATGGTATGAAACAAATTTTTGTTTTTCGTATTACGATATAGTAGAAACCTCTTGTTCTGTTTCAGTTGAGCTGTTGGGATCGTTCACTATTACGGGATACTGTCTTACGATTGTAGGATCGTTTATATACAGACGTTTTGGATACAAAACCTGTTACATTCTCGTGGGAATTGTGATGTCAGTGTGGACAGGATGTATGTGGGTATTAACCCAGTATATCGAGTTCTTTAGAGAAAGGATCGTGTTGCTGTACATCCTCCAGACCATCAGCTGTAAGTAGAACACTACCATAACTACGGGATTATCTCTGGAATGTGTGTTACTGACATACGATTCTTATATTTACTTATTTATCTGATGTTGGATCGACAAGATTAAATCGCAATTTTATCCGAGACCATTGTCCAGCATAAATGTATGAGGAAAACTGGGTAGTAACAGAAATCCATGACGTTCCGCTGGTTGCTGGCATATACCATATACGGTTCGCGGGATTCGAACATTCTAGACCACTCCACCATGGAGGCCCCTGACAAAAGCAAATGACCAAAAGTTAAAAGATTTTGGGGGTATTTTAGAACAAAGGGCAAAACATAGTTTTATTGTAAAATATGAATGGCGAAATACCTTAACAGAGTTAATGTCAAGCGAACAATATTTAATGCCTACCCACCAAGTGTTTTAAAAGGGCTAATGTCCCATGGGGAATTTCGCTAGCGATGCAAATGTCTTACGAAGACAAGGCCGTGTGCGCAAATGCCTGCGAGGGATTAGTTTATGAGGAAGTAATGATATACATGGGATGTATCCAGAGACAAGTGTTTTGAAGAAGACCAAAATACACATATGTTTTAGGGGGGCAAATCGCCTATATACCACCAGCAGTTCTTGGGATACGGGTTGGTCTCCAGGAAAGCGTCGGGGTAGAAGGGTTAGCGTCCAGACACAGTTTGAAATGATGCGTATCTTCACCGAACCACAAAACTATGCGGCAATTACGATGAAAGCAGTTAATGCTTATTTGACAAGGATACATTTATTTGTGTTACTTTTGTTCGAATGGAATTTCATGTAGTAAATCATATGTGACTTAGCCAGTGTTCCGTGGAAAGGGTAACGAAACAACTAGCAGGGGCTTCCTTGGCGGAGCGGTGTAGAGTGTATGCTTCTGATGCAAATTTCCTCTCATCTCTTGGGTCGCAGGTTCGACTCCTGGTCGTTAATTTTCTGGGGTTAATTTAAAGCCCAGTTTCCTCTCACTACAATACTATAGCCAATGATCTGTTATTAGGATTTAATCCCGATGATCTATCATCGAATCAACAAATAAATTTAAAAAATGCTCAAAGCACCGCGATATCCAGGGACGCCCACTGTTTACCTCGAATTGTTATGCTCGACCACGAAACAGGGACACAGATAGGCCATTCGGACACATACCATCTATCCTCTCCTGGGAGTTTTTTTCTACCAATTCAATGATTGTCCCACTTGTATTGACCTATGTATGTTTTTATCAATGCGCTTTTGGTGCTGTTTTGTTGAATTTATGACCTGAAGGTGTACTTCCACAGGTTGCCCGAGTTTCATCGCTTATACGATGACGTCTCGTCATGTTGAAGGTCTCTCTTTAATCCGCTTTTAACTGTTTAACTGGGTATAAGCGACTGATGGTCTTTATAGTAACTGTCATTGTTATTCAACAAATCATCTCAAAAGGAACACTAAATGGAAACTCTGTTCTTTTTTATCCTTTCAGCTCTAGCTTCTAGCACGGGCATCATATGCTGTTTAGACATCGGACTTAAACGAATTTCATCAGAGAATTCTGGTAAAATGATAGGCTTGTACATGGCTGCGACTGGGTGTGGTAAGATCTACTTCTCGCTGTTGTTCCAGTTTTGCTTCCCTTCTAGAGATCCTCTGAACTATTTTTTCATTACCGTGTTCGTTTCGTTTACTGTAATAACTTTAGTCTGTTATTTTCTGCACAGACCTCCAACGCCTTCAGACAGTGAACATGCGGCTCTGGTGTTTTCTGGAGAAAGTGAAAAACAACCAGCAGACACGGAAATTGAGAACTCTCAAGATAACATGGCAGCAACAAAACGATTACTAAAATCGTGGTATTTCCAGCTTACGGCAGTTTGCTTCAGTCTGTTCCAAGGAATTGTTATTATGTTAATGACCAATATTACTGGGATCGCCGTGTCAGTGGGCATGAAGCATCCGCTGAACGTTGTATATGTGTTCTCCATAGCTCTAATGGCATCTAGAATAAGTGTTGGGATGGTTTATGATTATTACAGGTCTTACTGGTGCGGTACGCTCATACACATGTTCTCCTACGCCATTATGATAATTGCGGCGGCCATTGGAATGCTCTGGTTAAATGACGTCACTACATACGTCATTGTGCTCCTCGGGGCAAGCGGTGGTGGCGCAGCGTATACAGTGTCCATCGCCACGATGACACAACGATTTGGTAAAGAATATTATTCACTGGTCACAGGTTTGGCTGTTTTATACAATGGCCCTGTGGTGTGTATATTGCATCTTATATCAGGAATTACATATGAACATGCCAGTCAGGAACTCAAATCCACAAAATTGTTCTGCAAGGAATGTTTCTTTGACACCTTTATTTTACTAATGGGAGTAACTATTGCTGTGGTTACTTTACAGCTTATCGATGTATTCTTACATCGGCAAAAATAAACAATGATTAATTTTCGATAGTATTTACTTACTGCACGAAATGATCAATATTCTTTACTCACCCTGTCGCTTCTTCAGGTGTTAACGATTATAGTGTAGTAACTTTGGAAATAAATAAAATAGATTGAATGTTGAGCAAGACAGCAATGTTGAACTCTCTTTTAATCTTTTCTCGTAAATATCAAACTCTAAATAATCTGGAAATTCTAATTTTACTCAATGAAAATATTTTACAATTATTCGCCCAGGGTCAGAGAAACTAGTAGATTAATGAAAGTAAGCAAACAGTAGCTGACTGATGATAGATCACAGATTATTTGGAAATTCAGTACTAAACATGAATCTCTCTATAAACACAGTGACAGCACTGAAAACACAGCCTGAAATAAACATGTATATGACACTTGTCATTGACCTGCCTTGTCAATAGTTGTTGCCAGTGAGATAAAGGAGTGATTTCATCAACCGCTTTGGCTAGAGGGGTTTCATATAATTTTGGAGATAACTAACTATTTAAGTCTAACTCATTAATTACTGGGACAGGAAGCCAAAACGTTCCGTATTGGCGGGGGGGGGGGGGGGGGATTTTTTTTTTGTGTTTTACTTTAATGATTTTTTGCTGAGGATACGTCACTGATTTATTTCAGCTAATTTAGACAAGGTTTAGAAATTGGGCGACTGAGATTTAATCAATTATCTGTAATGGTGTTGTGGTCCTGAGGCGCTACATTAGGAAGCAGGGTAGTCTCAAATCTGAGAACGACGCAAACTATTTTATGTCGAATTGATAAAATATCTAACTCCTGCTTCAAAATTTGCTCCAACAAGATATATCAGTACCGCTATATACAATTTAAAAAACACTGACAGTTTAAGTACCATTCTTTGCCCATCAAATCGGATGTGAAGTTCTTTTTTTCATCCACTCTCCCATTATGGAGTGCTTTAGAACAAGAAGTTAGGCAAAGGGACTCAATATCTTCATTCGAGCGAGAACTTATCGACGAGTGTCATAAGTACATAGCACCGTGCACTATAGAGTATGTTACAGTTTGAACTGATTCTAGTTCAGAAAAATGTCTGGCGGGCGATGTGGACAGTTTAATTCATTCCTGCAGCTGAACTTTTTTGTTAATCATATTTTCAAATAAATGACTTATTACTCATTCACTTTAATCAATTCTTGGAGATAATCTGATTTTTAAAATATTCTTTATATAATACGGACTATGCACTTTTTAAAATCCATGATTTCATCCGATAAATTTAGCATAGTACAAGACTATCCTCCGAAGAACAAAAAACTCATTTTGACTTTCCTGGTGATGGCAAAATAAACCGCCGAAATATTGACACTACTCTTGTACTATACGCTATTTATTCCTTTAATAATCTACTTATGTAAAATGAATGTTTTAAGAAATATTTTTTTTGGAAAGAAACGGGTGTTTAAGATATGTATATCATATTTAAGGGGGAGGAGGTGGGAGAGACCTCTCCTCTCCCCGGACCTTTCCCACGCTCGGACACACTTGCCCTCGGAAGCTTTCCTAAGAGGCCCCAGCTCAATGCTCTGCACAGGGGCCCATGATGTTGTTGAAAGGCTCTGGTGAATAATAGGCCTTCCTTTTTTAATTGTAGCCTACGGTAAACACGTTCAGAAACCCCTATAAGCCTATACATAATAGATCCAGGTACCGTCATATAAAGCACTTGCAATATTAGAGTAGCCTAATAAACTATATGCATGCCTATAACTCAATATTTTCATTATGAAAAAGAGTACTGTTCTCTAGCAATGGGCTTTTTTTTCGTTGTTGTTGTTGTTGTTGTTGCGTTTTCCAATAGTTGCTTTATATATAGGCATACTTGCCATCCTACTTACAAAAATATTCAAAGAGCATGAAATACTGAAGCCGTGACGGTGACTATTTTTCCGCAAGGATAAAGAAGCAGTCTTTATACATGTGTGATTGACGGGGTTCGATCCGCACTGCACGTTAACAGACAATCAAGAGTAGGAGCTGTCTTGGCTAGGGCGCAACCCTTTGGGGTTCCAAGATCGACTAAGATGCATCCTAGGCGATTTTCGGGCAATCGAATATATTTGCCAGTCCTTTCAGGCAAGCCCTAAATTACCATAGGGAGGTATGACCTGCACTGCAATGCTTTCAATCCGGCCGTAAAATTAATTCTTTATAAGAAGCTTTCAGCCTCAAAATTGTTTCCACAGGTGATTGGTAACATACGGGCCAAGTAACAGTGATTTCTGAGTATTTGTCGTCGCCAATTCACATCAAGAAGTCCTCAAGATCTACTTAAACCGTTTTCCATTTCAAACCACCCCGCCATATTCCCGGTTAGAATGCACATGCGCACACATGAATATTTTGAAATCAAAATTTGATTTATCTGACTTTAAGTGCAGTAAAACAAGTGAAAATGCGAAGACAACTTATAAGGAATGACTGTTACTTCGCCCGCAACGCGAGTTCCCCTTCCTCAACTGTTGATTATAGGAAGTACGTTTTTTTTAATGCCAATGAAATTATGGAAGCTTGGCGCAGGGTTGGAAGGGAGTTTCATGTTGACCTGGTTTTCTCGGGGCTTAGGGGCAACACAAAGCCGATGTGTTTGTAATATGTCCTGTGAATGTCCTGTATTTATTTGTTTGTTGTCAGCGCTGTTGAGATGGTGTCCTTCATCCATTGGCCTGACACGCTGTTATGTGAGTAATATAACCTTAAGTACGGCGCTGAACCCCAATCAATCAAACAAAAACAATACGGAAGTTTTTAACGCGCAATTGAGTTCAACATACTCTATAACAGAGTTTGAGATGAGTTTTGCTTCACAGTACCAACACACAAAAATAGTTGTTTTTATCAAACATACAATTTTATTATTTAACTATATAATATTACACGGTATACACATAAACTATATTTTAATATGTACATACAATTTCCTGTATCACAGATCATTTAATATCATTTGGTAGTACTGACCCGTAAGTAACACACTGAAGGCTATAGATGAAAAATTTCACAAATACAAGTTTATACATATTTAGAAAACTGTGGTTATGTAAATACAACATTGAATTAAAAAAAAAAAACAGTAGCTTTTTCACGACGTTTGACAATAAATATTGTACATTCGAGCAACAACCCAGGGGGGGGG
>JAVFBW010122075.1:2529-14758 GCA_034783835.1 Mopalia ciliata
ACATGAAGCCGAGCTGTTTACGATGTCTTTATATTACGTCATGTGGTTGTACTATATTGTGATGTCTTGTCTTTATTTGTAGCGAGTGGCATCGAGGGTGGTCTCCCTCGCCCTTTGGGTGGGCACGCCGTCATGTAAGAGAAGTAACCTTAAGTACGGCGCTCAACCACAATCAAACGATCAAAGCCAAATATGTGGTTTCTTTATATATGTTCATATTATCGAGAGAAAAATGCACGCCTCTCCAAGTGATAGAAGGTATACAAAGTCTAATTTCACTCTGGGTGGATTAAGGTTGATTTTGAAGAAAGCATAGTTTTGAAGCTCATTATGGCGCTGAATATAGGCCGGAAAATTATGTATGTATGTATTTTTGGACACTCAGGATTAATATAGACATTTAGTGAAGACCCATATAGTCTGAACCTTATTGCAAGTTAACTTAACGTCCACAGAAAAAGAAACGGTGCAATTGTTGTTCCTTGTTTCGCGGAATGTATTTTTAAACACCAAATAAACAGCTGATTAAGTAGAATAGCCCTTGAACTAAAACAAGTTGTGCTTCATGTTTTCGGAATTATCTTTGGAAGATTTCAATGGACTTTTTTTTGTCCGCCCAACCTCATTAAATCGTATTTAAAAAATAAGACCATCGCCTTTCGAACAACTTTCCCCAGGTGTCGGTTTCTCGAAGTGCTATTTAAAGTTAAACGGCTAATAGATGACGTCATGACATGTCTTACCGCGGCTTTCGATCAACTGGCCACAGCAATACATACTACAGATTCCTTCTATCGAAAGTCTCTCGAGCAGCAGAAAGGCCAATGTTCGATTTCGGGTGAAGAATATATGCCTTTAATGTAGCCTTATGTAAAGATACTCAGTGCACATAACTGTAATTTCAATTTTTTTAACTAACCGGCTTTAACGTGTTCAGCAAGTTCTTTCCAATTATTTTTGATCTATTGAACCTATCAATTTTCTATGACAAACGAGGCTAGAAATCGCTCCAACACGATTTTAGTATCTGTTGCTTACCCGCCATTTTTCTCTATTCAACCGTAACTGTAGATATGATTTGTTTTACAGAAGGGCCAGTAGCGTCCACTTTTTAAACATGGTTACCTTATAAAAGGCAATTACACAGTTTGAGACATGCAAAATTTGAAATTCTCTACATTATAAATATATCAACTACTGGGAACAATAGCCTCGTTTTGTATGTGCCAAATTTACACTATGTAAATACATTTATTTGAATCAACAAAAAGAAATTTTTGTAAAAGAAAAAATCTAACGCTTGCTCTTAGTGCTTAAGTATGTATCTGGTGAGTAAATTATACGTCACTTAAACAAACTGAGCATAAAAACGTGTTAAATGTCTGTTCATTATGCGACATGGGGTTATGGTTATATACGTCATTTATAAAACCATGCTGTGGCTGGTTTATAGAGAGAACAAGGAGATGTCGCAGGGATTTGTCTTACCACCGGACAAGCAACTTGTCTAGCTACATTTTAAAAGCATCATCATTTTTATTAGGTCACAGCAGACATAAACATTATTTTAATATATCAAGACGAGTAAAAACTACCGGAAAATCGAGTTACATATCTACACATAACAAGAAACACTAATTAAAAAAAAAAGAATTTTATTTTTAAAACAGTTTAAATTGGGTTAGTGTTGACGTCTACACAGAGGTATACGAAAATATGTTTCGTATGCAAATTTGAGATACTACGTAACAGCAGATGTAAACCAAATAATACATTTTCTTTATTTCAGTACAATAATATAAAATTATAATAATACTCATTCTCATGTATTCATAAAACATAAGTTTTGAAACGTTTAAAAAAGAATACGAATTCAGAGCTTTCCACAATTGTATTTTAATGGGCCTGCCTTCTTTAACACTTCGAATAGGACAGTTGGGCTGTTCTAATTGCATTGGTAGGAAACTGTGATATGGAATCTTTATATTCTGCCAATCGATTCCTATCCGATAAATCAAGATCGCTCAGTTGAAATTCACACAATGCAAATTTAATCTAAGAGTGCGAACAAAAGTTCGGCAAGTCGAAGTAAATGGAAGGGTTCTATCTCCTTCGGCTATTGGATCATATGAAACTAGTCGTATCCACAAAATGCATTAAGTTAACGTGGGTTTCGAAAGACTTAAATGGTCCAAGCTTTTTTAGAGTCCTTGTGGGTTTACAGAATTTTCAATTGCATTTAAGTTCTAATAAAGCTAGAATCGCTTCGTAAAGTAACTGTCAGTTTCTCTGTTGAATAGGTGTCCTGTCCTAACACAAGTTTGACTATAATTGAGCGTACAATATTAAATCGATTTGTATCTTTATTCCAACATATCAAAAATAAATAAAATATCATTTGCATTGTCATTTCCTTATATAAATATTTTTTTATATTAGGTTTGGTTATATATAATCAATTGGATACACATTTACAATTCATGGGATTCGGAATGTAATGCAGTTCGTATGATCATAACATATTTCGTCTTTAGTAATAAAAAGAATTGGTCAGTCGTAGGTTTGTGTTGTTTTATCAGCACACCCGGTTCAGATACTATAGGCCCATTAACAATGCATAAACACACTTCACGCCGAACAGCAGAAAACTGTTTGAAGTATGGAAAGCAATGTTTGGCGCAGATGGGCAACTTTAGGTGGCAGTGTCATCCCGCCTCCTTTCATAGATACATTTTATAGAAGTGGCGCCTTTTTGTTATTAAGATAATTTATTTAGAAGTAAAATAATTATTTTTTAAAGCAGTGAAATATATCCTATTCAGCCGTATGTTTGACGTCCCTTCCGCAACCATCTGAACTGCACTGCTCCGGCCGTGCTGAATATAATTTTGATTTTTAATAAAGAAAATTTGGATTGCCTATACATTTGTTTCGATAGCTTATCTATAAAAGTCTGTTTGATTGTAACAAATAGTCACTAATCGCCAGAAAAAAATGTGTTTGTAAATATTTATTGACCAAATAGGCACTGCTAAATGCATGGGGGTCCACCAGATACGAGTTACATAGGAAGTTAGTCTTTACCAGATCAACTTTAACATGAGTATGAATGCTACGCATGCACTCAGAGCAGAACTGGTCGTAACTGTTGATTGTAGGCATTCTATTTGGGCTCAGTTTAGTTTCTGTTATCGTACCCTTGATGGGATATTCAAAAGTTCTGTTTTGTCTTTTCTATAACCACTATTGTAGTGATGGACATCTTATTTAAATTTGGCACTAACTGATGTTCCAACATTTCATTTAAGTATTGAAGCGCTGCAGTGCGCTTTTAGTCATCGCATCTCTTAATAGTAAAAGTTACGGGCTGCGAGATACATAAACGAAAAAAAGTCCTTTTAAAGCAACAATGTCAACAACAACAAGTGCAAAAACTGACAACGCCATTGGTCCAAGTGGTGATGGTTGGGATTACATAGTGATACATCCACCAGTTTCCGGTACTGAGTGTGCCTGTGTGTATGTGAGGAGTGTGTTTCTTCAAAGAAAGGTATTTCTACTTGAACTTGAATCTCATGCATATTGATAAAGTCTCTGTCGAAGTAAGTCATTCGACTGACCTGTAGAAAAACGTAAATGTGCCTCGCACAAGTCCTTTCAATGCAGCCCTTATTTATCAGATAGGGTTTTTGTCATAACTTATGCGACACCCGAGAACATCTGTGTCCATGTCTTGTCTTGAGGTAACCTTAGAACAACCGTCCACAAGTGAACGTTTCTTCACAGTCATTTCATGCTGGAGGTTGTCTTGGTAGAGCGGGTCTTGGAATCGCATGGGCAAACGAAAGCTTCTTTGAAATACCATAGCTTTATCCGTTGTTATAATAGGTGACTTGTAAACACGAAAGAAGTCCTTTCCCTCTTTGATGACAGGATGGTGATGGAGGCTAATACATATTCAGTCAAATGTAGATCGTCGTGAAGGGATGATAACGCAAGCATCTCGTGGTCCAGCCTCGCGTCTTTAGGTTCAAATGAAATGACCGGATGGGGGTATAATCCAGCGTAAAATGAAATAAGAAGGGGTTACCCATTCACTGCAATGGCTTCCTGAACAGGTGGAATCATATATACCGTGGCCAGTGTTCTCGGAAACCAGACTTGCTTCTTGGGTTTCCTTTGTACATGAGGTCTTCTGTAGGTTTCTGAATCGTCAGCATTCGTTGTGACATCCACAGACACTTGGCCGTACAGCTGTCTTTCATAATCAATCAACTGACGAAGAAATCCTTTATTGGGTCGAATCACAGGCCTTTGGGCCAAAACATGAAGATACCCCTCTTTTAATGACATACCCCAATGCTTCATCAAATAAGCAATGCAAAGTGTTGCTGAGCGGCTCACACCGGCGTAGCAGTGTATTAATGTTTTACCACCACGCTGTGCCGTTCTTTTCACTTTTTCGGCGACCAAGTCAAAATAGACACTAAGGTCTGCGTCGGGGACATCATGTACATGAATCTGCATACATTCAACATAAGGGGCGTTTACGTTTGGGATATTGCGGGTGCAATTTATTACGTTCGTGATCCCTAACGATTGAATACGTTCAGGAGAGATAGCTTTGGCACTGCTGAGAAACAGGTGATCGGTTATCTCCGCGATCTGGGAGAATGGTCCAGAATTCAATTTAGACATACTTCGAGATCGCCGGAGGGATAACTGAACAGGCCGCGGAGTTTCCACACCATTATCAAACTGAGGAGTAAGAAAATAGCGAACATTAAGCAAATTGTTCAGGCTCAAGATATGATATGATAAACTAATAACTAACCTCAGCGATTCTTTGAGAATAAGGTTATCACTAAACATTTAAAAATTGTTGTCAAAAGTATTTGCTTCGGTTTTGCAATAAGCTTTAGTTAATAAAAAAGATAACCAAATTATAACAACTTTTCCAGGTGTTGTTAAAGTCGACAGAGAAATAGCCAAACTTAATGGACTGATTGTCTATTTGTGCTATAAAATAATCAAATCATTGTTAGAATGTGAAAATTCGTTGGTTAAGTACTGCCAAGGTTTGTAATTCTGTTAAATCAAGTTTATAAAACAAACGGACTTGAAATGTTCCACAAAAAAGCTGATGTATGATAAACGACACCTCCTCCCCCCCAAAAGTATATATACAAAAAAGAACTTGAGTGATTTGAATAAGGATTTATTTGATATAAACAATTATAAGACATATATATCATAAATGTACATCCTGTTGGTGGTATTTCTTAATAAATATTGTGGGAACAGCATGCCCTACAAGTGATTTTTAGGGTTGGGGCTGGAGTGTAATCGGTAATTAACTACAAAGCGACGACTTGTCTCCAAGCTGAAGCCCACCTATAGCCCATTGACCTTTGTATACAGGTTATAGTATGCTGGAAAGCATTTGTCATTATGACTTTTATAATGAAAAAGCTTCATGTCAGACTATCCCTCCTGTCAAAATCAACGAGGGCGTTTATGTTTTTCACCATCTTGTATTGTTCGGTGGCCTTCTTTTATTATGAAGTCCGAAGTGTGGCATTTTTGTTGATATATTACCTCAAGACGTTAACGACGTTCAACAACAACAACTTGAGAACTATTTATGACATAAGGTCTTGAAATTATTCAAATAAGTTCTTATTCAAATTACTCAAGTTATATTTTTTTATATATATATAATTTGGGGAGGGATCTTTTAGTATACATCAGCTTCTTTGTGAAACGTTTGTTTTGTATACGTGTGTTTATAGAAATGCAAACCTCGGCAGTAATAAACAGATTATTTTTCGCCTTCACACAATTATTGTATTATTTTTGGAGCCAAAATAGACAGTCAAACCATGAAGTGTGACAACTTTTTTGCCTACATAAACAACACCTGGAAAAGTTGTTATAATATCGTTTTATATTTTCGTTAACTAAAACATATCAGAAAAACGATGCGAATAGTTTTGCCAATAATTCTTATAATTCGTACTTCATGGTAAAATATATTTGTTTTTAATTGTGTATAAACATTAATTAACGACTACTTAATAACATTTTCAAACTGGTAATGTCAATTTTCCCCTTTTCAAAGCTCAGGATAATTAAAATGTTACTTTTGATAGTATTTCACTTACGTGTTTCTACTGAAGACACAATTTCGTTCTTTTCTTAATTCCACGTGTATAAATTTGGATAATTATGTCCCATGTGGGATAGCCAATTATGTCTTAGATACATACGAATATTTAATAAATGCACAGTAGCATGGATTGATATGTTAGTCGTGGGAAACATACCTGTGCGTGGACTTGAATGCTGTATGTCTTTATACCCTCCGGGGACATCACAATTACAGACTTGCTTGGCATCTTTATAATATACCTTGAAAATGTTAGTCTGTCTTCTAAGTAATAACTAGCTATTAAGGCAGCGATTAACTCGAGCAACCGTATGAAAGGTAGTTCAACACTTTTCTGATCTGTGTCTGTCTTAATTACCTTTTATAGAAGCTCATTTGACCTGGTTTCATTAGTTAGCTCCGCCCACACTGTTATTGTGCGCTTGCTCAGATTCCAGAATAACTCCATTTCTGGAATGTACACACAAACAGATTCGCCGTCATAAACGGTGACGTCACGGAAAAAAACGATATTCACGCATGTAGTACAACTGGTCCATTATGATGCACTTATTCACATAAAACAAATGTACAGCCACAATCGCAGGTCAACTATCCCTATCTAATTAATATACATCTATCAAATTCCAGAAGCTTTTGGGTACATGATATATGACAATCAAAGCGGTTTATCATTCCATGAATTAAATGGGCAAATCAGTATTATCGTAACCAAGGCAACGTATAAAATCCGGTCTACATCTTACACAAGTTGCATAAGGGTTTGTCAAATATATGACTCTATCTGGGTTAGGCAAACATATGTCAAAATACGGATCTTACGCAAAAGTCGTCCATTTGGTTGACATATTTATCCCGTTAAATTCCCACGATTTACCATAATTTGAAAAACAAACTGCTCCCAAAAGACGGATCTCCTTGAATATTATTCATACGTATTTGCTGACCAATCAAAACTAACCAAAAGACAATATTGCGCCATTGAAAAGTTCAACAAGTGTAATATGAATAGATTCCAATATCAACACACCTGTAGCTGAGCTTAATGAGAAAAATGACACAAACCAAATACATGTTTTTAATCCTTTTATTCGCTCACTGAACAGAAGTAATGTACACATTGTGAAATGTCCTATTAAGAAAACTTTCATTGAAGGATACCACTTCGTTCTAAATATTTCAGAGATAATTATTCACACAAAAGCTAAGCGAGCCTTACATACAGGGAGCATGTACAATTATCACATTATGTCAACAGTGTATAGTGCTGCATTTAGAATTTTGTAACTTAGTATTGCATTACTATTACGTCAGTCACTGACATGGGTTTGACGATCCAGTGGTACGCTTCGCTGTTGTTGCTTTTTGGGCCCGCAGCCGTGGCTTAGTGGAACCTTCTTCGATGTATCGTTCACCGGATCGAGTCCGCCTGTCGACCATCAGGTATATGAGCGAGTCACAAGGTGTGGCTCCAGCAATCGCGAGGTGGGTTTTTCGAGGTTTCCGCCTGGTATTTCACCGTAATAAGGCTTAGTGCAGTGTGAAGTGGTTAATCTGTCGTCATAAAAGGGAAATTTTCTTGAGTACGACGTTTAACCCCAATCAAACAAACAAATTTGTTGCTTTTTGTAGTTTCGTGTGCAAAATTTCTAAACGGGTTGCACTTACTGTCAATTATTTCAAGAACTACCTTTCGTCAGTCTCACAGACGAAAGTCATCAAAATCATTGACTTGACGTTAAAATTGCAGGGGTGGTTTTAACGAGGTTTCCTACCAGTTTTCCACCATAGTAGGGCCAAGAACAGTATGAAGTGGACAATCCGTCGTCATATAAGAGTAATACCCTTGAGTACGAGGTTAAACTTCAATCAAACAAACAAAAAAATCTAAACAGTGATTATTCAGTATTTTTGTTATTTTTAGATAACGCTTTCTTATTTTTAATAGATTCTAGTTCATAACATTTTGCAGGTTGAGATCCGTCCGGAAATCGAAAACCCCACCCTCAGATACCGAATTGCAGTAATGAATGATCTGTATACTTTTTGTACAGAATCGGATGGCTGACTCGGCAAGCGGCCGGCACTTACTGCTTGTGATTCCGTGTCTGCCTGAAAGTCGTGGATTCGATTCCCGAACGGGTCTCAACCTGCATAATTTTCAGAACTATGACTGTGTCAGAAGAAAGTTCTATCCCGAAATTACGGAAATGTTGTTAATATTCACTATCTAAAAGACACAAAAAAAAGTTTGGGAATTTTCTATCAGGGTGAATGTCGGCTACAAGACTCCAGCTAACAAACCTTGTATGTTCAAGACGCTGGTATTTACTTCTGGCGATTCAATCCCTGTCCTTGTCTGTTTTTTGGGGGTTTTTTTTCTTTCCATGATGAACGGTTTTCGAGCAAAAAGCAAATTTGTATATAGAGACTTTTATAACTGTGACGTGGTTGAAATAAGTATTTAAATATTTGCTATTAATTCAGCGTACCCGACAGGTATGTATCATAGTTTAATAGCTCTATGATTTAAGTCGTATATGTCAGAGTAATATGCATATACAAATCAACGTTTGGAAACACATTTTGAAGGCCAGTCTGTAGGATAATCCTATAAATCTCAACAACTTGTACATGTCATTATAATATGCGCAATGAAAAAACTAAATTGACGGCTCACAATTAACAGTTTGCTATAACAATTTTGATTTTCTTTTTTCACTATCGTAATCCTTAAATGTTAAATTTTAAATTATGGAGATAAATTTGTTTGTCCATTTTCAGCCCAATGGTCCAGCAAAACCTAAAAGCGTCATACCCGTTTTAAACATTTCCCAATAGTACTTTGACGGCATTACAACATGCACAAAACACATTTTTGTATTCATCGTGTATTGTTGTTTAGCACTTCATAGGGCTTCAATTTCATGTGATGTTATATGTCTTCACTGCATGCACGAAAGCACCGGTCTTCTATCCGGAGAGGGGCCGTGGGTAAGTGGTAGCGTGTTCGCTTACTAATTCTGCTTCGATGTACCGTTCATCGAATCAGGTTCGCCTATCGACCATTTGGTGTATGAGCGAGGTGGTTTTTACCAGGTTTCCTTTTGATTTTCCACCGTAATAAGACAACGTACACTGTGGCGTGGACGATCCGTCGTCATATAATTGAAATACCCTTGAGTATGACGTTAAACCCCCATGAAACAAACAAATCTATCCGGACAGAATTTGCGCTTCTCGCGAAAATAGGAGGATTTGATATATTACTTTCATTAAAGTACCTTTTGATGCAAACAGGTTTTCGACTATCGACATTGTTGCCCAGTATAAGAACCTGAAATTCTTTACCATAATGTGTAATATATACTTTTCAATACAACGCACCTTTTAAAAAAACATGTTAACAAGGATGGTCTCAACAGAAATTATTGTTCTAAAGCGAACCTCAAACAATTTTGCAGAAAGAATATATTTCATATCTTACAACAAAGATTTCGAAGCAAAATTTGCACTAACTTCTCACTGTGGTAAGCCTGTTTTAGAGTACAAATGCCTGCTGGCGTCTGATAACACTGATCACAAGGGCAATGCGGACTTCCAGCTGAATTCCTTATAGTACTACTAATGCTATCGTTCAATCTCATTTTACGCTTTAATTAATGAAGATTTGTCCTCTATCTTTATACTTGACACATACCTATACCTTTGTAAAGTATACTTTGAGGCATCTGAAACTCTGAAATCCGTCATACAATGGAACTTCTATCGAGCTCTTGCGTTGAACGGGAAACAAACGAGTGGAAAATATCTTGCGTATTAGCCACTGCCAGTAAGGAATTATGAAGTTTCATATATTCTTAACGCAACGTCTTAAGACAAATACAACAAAATAGATTGATTGATTGATAATTGTTTTACGCCACATTCAGGGGTATTTCAGCTACGCTGTGGCGAGAACACATTTACAAATCCACAGATTTAATGATTCTTTTTTTAGACAAAAAGAACGAACTGAAAACGACACATTCAAGTGTCAATTTAACAAACGTTTCATTTTGGATATTAAAAGATATTTAAAAATATTCACCTTAAGAAACTTTATGACAATATCACCAAGGATGTTGTCAAACAAGTCCTTCATGGAACTGAGAACCTAAGACAATAGTCTAGAGCCTATAATGTCGCAATATCGTTTTGTAAAAGAAACACGAAGACAATTACTCATACATTGTTTTTCTTTGTTCTTTCAGACTTTTTTGTGTAGTGGGGGAGAGGGGGGGGGGGGGAGGCTGAATCTTTCCGATTAATCCGGTCAATTTTTCCTTCAAATGTTATGTTGAAATATTTGGGCATTTTCCTTAATCTGATCATATTGTGCAATACCCCGTAAACTTCTTAATTTGGTTTTAGTTTAGAGGGCCGTGAGTTCCATTGCTGGAAATAGTTTCAAGCTGCAAAATTATTTGAACTGGAATCACTTACAAACACAATTACGGAAATATTGCTTCAATCAATATTCTCACTTTTACACATTATTTCCCAAAGGCCTTGGAGTTCTATTACATCAACCATAATTACTAATTGTGAACAAAAGTAGTTAATTTTCTCATACAGAACAAAATAGCATAGTTTGTGTAGAAAGTGGGATATGAGCAAAATTTGTGATCCCCCTATTTTTTAATATGCCTGTGTACATTTTTCCTACAAATATTATAGTTAAACTAAAATATGCTTATGATAGTTTACTTATAGGCCGCATCCCGTCTGAATGTTTTGGGTGCCTGAGGATTTCTGGCTTGATGACCTCGGCATTAGCGATTTGCACTTTAGAACATGGCATCTAATATTAGATTCTTTAAGTGGCATTTAGAAGTCGGGAGTACATAAAACATGGAAAGACTTAAGTATGGATAACAATTTCTTAATTTATTGGATACTACGTTTCTATCTCATTTCAGAGATCGTTATCAAGTACATGGCATCGTATTGCAGACAAAACTTATCGTCTGCTTTATATTGATCCATTGATGTTTTACCCAACGTGTTTAAGTGTATTTCACTTATATGACGCTGGTGTATTCCAACAATAAATTACACTAGCACATCTGTCATAGAAGAGATCTTACTAAAAACCTACTTTTGGTAAATATAATACAAAAATAAAAATTTTGAACAGACTTCTTAACGTAACTTATTTCAATATTTGTATCAAAACATGTTAAGCTCTTGCTCGCCTTAAACGTAATTACATCGAGAGAAAACACAGAGGGATTTCAGATGTTACTTTTGCTGTAACCTTTCCGATAACCAAGGTTCACCTTAGATCTGTAACGCGGATGAGTCACAGTGCGATGAGCTAGAGAATGTCGGAATATAGCTGTCAATTATCCTATAGCCCCGGGTCTTTTCAGGTACACTTCTAACACAATTAACATAAATAATAAATCAACTCTTCATCTCAGTGGTGTAGACCTTGCATTTATTCTACGTCTTACTGAATATGTATTGACACAGGAGTCAGTCATGAGGAACAAATTACGCCCTCGCTTTGCGGATCAGATCATCACAAACATCCCGGTTATTAATCAGGGTTGTGACTCATTGTCATAGTTATCAATGAAATTACCCTCTCCGTTACTCAATAGCTACACCTCCTGATTACGAAAACGCTTAGCTTAACTCGTGTGTGTCCCCTTGCCTCCAGGTATAAACCATCAGCGGAGTCAAGAAACACTGACATAACTTGACAAACAACCGTTCTATTTCTACGTACCTCTGTATGTATATACATATACTTTTCACACAGCAGTATATAGGGATTGAAGCTGCCGCCCCAGTTCGAGTTCGGAACTTTGAAATATATACATTTACTTTCTACACAGCCGTATACCAGGCTTAGGCCACAGTTCGAGATTGAGTTTGTTTGTTTGTTTGATTGGTGTTTAAAACGTCGTACTCAAGGGTATTTGACTTATATGACGACGGACAAAAATACAGAACATCACAAACAAATCTGCTTCCGGTTACCCTTTAGCTCTGCGAACACCAGGGCAACAG
>JAVFBW010122086.1:0-14755 GCA_034783835.1 Mopalia ciliata
ACAGAAAGCAACCTCTTTTCTCGCCTCTTACGATCGACCAAGGAAGCCGAAGGAGTATTCTGCAGGGCCATGGCCCATCCGCTCCCTCATGGGGCAAGGAACAAGAGCAGATTAAAGAAATGAAAACAAATACAAAAAACCTTATCTAACACTTTAACTTAATTTCTAACTCATAAATGTACACCTATCTACAATTTATTCTTATGAGATAAACATTTAATTCTTCTTTGCATAATTTTTCCATCAGTTTGGTTTTCGTTATGATCAAATTTTCCAAGGATAGAAGGCTTGCTGTTCACAAATTTTGCCCTGAAGTACCTGGAGATACCTATACAAAATGAAATAGAAGATATTTAATAAAATAAAATAAAAAAGGTGTCAAAACACAGTATAAACTAATAACATATTTCCATATATCGAATAGACGGTGACAAAAACTGAAGATGACAATGTGTGCGAAGTTGAATCCTTTTTGTAAAGCAGACTTTTTCATCAACTGCTTTGCAAATTAATTTTGTTCGATACTGACCTCTCATCTCCCCTTGAAACTTCTTTCTAAGACGACTAGGTATCTTTAATACCAGAAATAGAACTTCTCAGCTGTGCCCTTCCCACTGTCATTCGTAGATCAATAGGCAAAGCATTGAAATCTCTGAGCATACATGAGAATTCCAAGATTAGAAAACATTGTAATCTCCTGATGGTAAAGTTCAAGATATTGATTCAGAGGATCTACCTTTCTTGTTTATAAATTAATATGAAGACTTCCAAAGGGATTATCACATATTTCTTATATATAACAAAACACAAGACTGAATGTGTGTATGATTCAGTTGATTCGTGACAGTGCATGTCCAAATCCTTTCAATAATAGTTGATACATGTGAACAAGTTTATCATCGATTTAAAACACCACAAATCAAACAACCAGACTAAACGGAAGACATCACAATCAAACATCTGTTCAACCAAGTAAAGAGAGATCATTGCTTTGTGGAAAACATGTTTTGCTTATAATAACATCATTTATTATCCCTCGGACGATTTGATGATTTGATTTATGTCTGTGTTGTTTCCAGTCTCAACACGACGATAACATATTCAGTGTTATTAATCGCTAAAATCGTTTACCTACCAGGTGAAGTGATCTTTTGAGTTTAAAATATAAAAGCAATTTGAACAATAGTTTTAAACCCAAAAGTATCAAATTTCCACCAGTATAGGACATTTATAAACTATTTTAAAAATGTATCCAAACAACCAATGTCTATTGTTTGACCAATGATTCGATTATGCCTTACGATTTGTAGCACATTCTGTTATTACATTCATGTCATTTAATACCTGGCCTTCGGGGGGAAAACATTGTCTGATTTTATTTTCGCATGTGAGATTATTATCTTTGCGTCCAGTGTTGATGCCGTCAAAGTCGTTCAACAATATGTATTCTCTCAAGCCCACCAACTTTGTAAGATTGAAGCAATAATTAATCTAAAAAAATTGACTTCAGCGTGTATTCCGGGGTTAATTCCTTGGTTTGTTTGCGTATTAGTTCTTTTTAGTGTACTACTTGATTACCGTTCTGTTTGGTGTCCAACCGGTAGTTTCGAATGGGATATAACAAAATTGTGTACGTAAATCACGACATGTATACGATATAAAGGAAACGTAACTCACTTTTGATCGTTTAGCTAACTAATAGCGTACCAATTTCCGTAAAATGCATAAGCAGTGGTGAAGCCGGCGTTTCCTGATGACTTCACTATTTACGGAGCGGACAGAATCTCAGGGAATGATCACACCCCATGTCTGTTATTTATATGACCAGTGCATTATAACACCCAATCCAAACAAGGAAACCATTACACACCCAAACAAGGCAATTCATTACTTTAAACCATCATTCGCTCTCCACTGTATTTGAGATTGGGCAATCTAGTACATCGTCTGCATTCCATCATGATGGTTGCATTTCCTCTTGTTGGTGAAATCTGAAAAAAGGGCTCAAGGGTCTGGAAAATGTGAGGCCCCAAGGAATAGTCCGAGTAAGCTGTTCAGGCACTGTACCACACGGACGACGACCTAATCAACCCAAAGCCTACACTTTTTCAATACAAGGGATATAATCTAGTTGACCATAGAATGTATCAAATAACTAACAGCATAAATGCAATTTAAGACTCTGGATTAGTCATACCACTGCCCCTGCTAGAAAATCCATCCATGTTATTAATTGAAGAAATGTGTTATTCATAGTTGTGAATATCGTTAACACAGAAGGGGGTAAATTAACTGAGATATATACATCATATAGTGGATCATACATACTGGCAATATGGCACGACAACATATCCCGTCTCGATCAACTAATTTATCATTGCGGGTTTAAGTTTATTTTAGATGGCTGATAAGTATTTGTACATTTATACGTCTAGTGGGGAGAATTCAATCAATTTACAGCTATCCTAATTATGGGAGTCCTATTACAGGAGTTTACATATGTCACGTTACACGATCAACATTCGTCAAGATGTGTCATTGGCACAAAACCTTCTAAAAATCGCAAACAAACAACCATGTAAATAATTTATCAATAAATATTCACCAAAATTATTTTACGGTATTTTGTTGTCAATTAATTAAGATCCATAGATTTTTTGAGGCATTTGGACCTGAATATGTATAGAATTGTAGTCAATGTTGTATAGAAAGAAGCAATAAGCCAGTAGAGGTCCACCATACACAAGGTACACATTAAAACCTGAATCAAACAAACACATGCGCAATAAGTAAATCATATAGAGCACCTCTTGCAACTTAAAAGCAGATGATTTACTCGGTATTAATGAATAACCTGGTAAACGTGGTCGAATCCTCTTAGGTCGATAGTTATGTAAAACAATCTAATTTAAGCTGAATAATACTATTTGTACGATCTTGAATAACGATGCATTCTTCATTCTGAACAATACTCTATAATACACAGCAATTAATTATTGCATAGGGGTATTACATATATATGAGGGCAGTGTATCCCAACATTTTTGACAACATAATTGACAACAGCCTAACCATCAAATGTGAGGTGTTTTGATACTGTTAGAAAGTTAATTTTCCTCCAGTGCCATTAAGCACTGCTGCTCTGCCAACAAACTACCCTTAGCCAGACAGCCTATAAAATACAGGAACAAAAACATTGAGTCGCTATTTAAGATGTGTTGGGATAACGATTTCTCTAGACGGGTACATTTCTCAGAAACCATTGTATAAGATGTAAACGGGAATCAACCCCACGACCGCCAAAGCTTTTACATTCACTCACTGTCAAGCACTCGAACAAGCAGAGATAAAACAGTAATTACCGTAAGAGTTTCTTTAGGGATCGGCTTCATGGTTTTAACCGGAAGAAGTATTTCGTAAATAAATGGAAGTTACTTGACCCCATTTTTGTCCCGGACGTATCTGGAAATAATGATGGCTAATACCGGATAGCGTACATCGGATAGCGTATGGACCACACGCAGAACCCAATGGCTATGCGCTTTGGTCTTTTGGCTAGGTCATAAATTGAAACCGTAATACAGGTAAGTACGATGTATTAACTGATCTATGTACTAGATCCTGATTTACAGTAATGGATTTCCATTTGAGTGTCAACTGGACTGCCAACCTAGACTAGAAAAAATGATTTATTATTACTAGGTCGTTTTGTGACGCATTTCTGAGGGTCTATACATTACGAAAACTTTCATATATTTATAATCCCTATATATTCTTGTACACATCACTACTATGTTCACTGCTGACGATGGCAAAATAATCCGAAATATTCAGTCATCTGAGAAGAGCGTGTCAACAGTAGACAGTAACAGAGAGCTTTAATTTATGCCTGTTCACGAGAACTGTGCGGCCGTCTTGTACCGTCAAACATAAACCAGCGCGCAGAGTAGATGAGGTATGTTTGTAAATTAAATAAGTATATGACTTATTATATGACTTATTTTTATCACTATAAATTTGGTTGTTTGTTGCAAATATTTAGCATTTGGTGAGTTTCTCATATATTTTAGAAGAGGCAAAAGATAAAAAAAAAAAGAATTTAGATCAAAATAAATCAATGTAACATGGAACGTAACAGGCGTGCAGGCTGGAAGAACCTCAAGACGAACTAAAAATCTCATAAGTCACGTCATGACAGGGATCAGTGTGTAGACGGCGGAGACAGATGTCCCTCTATATGTTAGGTCTCGGATGTAACGCTGCTTAGACATCTGCTTTGTATCGATGAACAACTTAGGGAGTTTCTGAATTCTATCAGATCTAGGCAGCAATACGAAGCTGATATGTTTGTTTGTTGCTGGCATCGGGCTGGAATGCAGTCATATGAGTGAAATTACTTTTAGTAATCATATATCACGTTGATGCCTGGGGCGACAGTTTATTGTTACATGGGTGTGATACAACTGAATCACTGATCCGCCTTCCATGTAACGTTTACAGGTTCCTGTTGATTGCTCTCTAGTGGTTTTGGGGTAATTTTGGAGAAGCTAGTCAGACAGCTGTAATGGCTGGGAGAGTTTCTTTGAGGTTTCCTCTTTATCTATTAAGGAAGGCTGAGTACTAATTGGACAATGGACTGTCATACATGTGAGAAAGCGTCTAGTACAATGTTAAATCCAACTAAAGCAAACACATTTATTTGTTTAGGAGAGTGTATCTAGCATATTTATTCAGACTTGATTTTACGTGCAAAATAATTCCAATTTTATGATTGTATTACAGATACTTGTTGGTGTTTTAATGCAGCAATGTTATATTTTCAAGTTACTGTTAACCTTACAGTTAAATACCAGTAAATCAAAGACATAAGTTCCTGCCCTTCAAGTTATTCTACAATATAAATATTAAAAGAAAGAAAAAAATACTTCTACTTGACAAATTTAGAAAATAACGTATATTCATTATTAAAAAACAGACGCTCAGATTTCTTTTTAATGTTTTAACAAGCAAGTTTTTTTTTCATTTTAGGCTGAAATTACAAATTGGGCAGATGATAGGTGTATTTTGATGACAGCCACATGGGATGAGTTTCGGCACCAGGCAATAGTAATTCATATTTATCTATGGAAATGTTTACACTTTATAATAATGTGTGGACAAATAAAACCTTTTTTTTAAATTTTATTTGGATCATTCTGCGTTGGTTTATCAAATGTCAATTTATCCAGGTTAAATTGATTTCTATTTGACAAAGTTTATCGCATCTTCTAATCTGATGTGTGCTTGCTGTGTCTTGACACTCTCTGACAAAGGGGCATTGACAACTTGATTTGTTATGATGCCTTTGACTGTACTTTTGCACATTGTATGATTTATTGCATTACGTTTCAGTTTAAATGCAGAGTTCCATAATGTAATTAACAGTTGTATCTTGTGCGATGCAATTATAATCGCTCTGTTGAAGTGTTTTCTATCTCCACCACCAACTGGCTAAATTCTTTTGAACTGAAGTGAAGAAAAATAATTTTTATCAATAAATTATTGTCTCTAATCCACTAATTAGGTGTACTCTTTATAGTTCTAGAAACAAAACCCAAAATCTAGTATTCATGAGATTTAGAAAGCAACTATACTGTTTCAATTAAACCTCGGTTAAGCCTAAGATAAACACTTTTATCTACAGTTAAGCTCAGTGTCTTTGTCCTACTGTATAATTGAATTTTATATGAAATATTATAATCATATATTTTTTGTAATTCTTTAAAAATAAAGAATTCAAGTTGTACTTAGCTCAGATCGCGATGTATGTCGATTTCAGCTTATCCCCAATTTAGAAACCTTGTCCGAAAACCCCTTGTTAAACCCATAGCTAATCTCGTTCCTCTCTCCTATCTAGTTCTCCCTCTCTCTCTTTCTTCCTCCCTCTCCTAGTTCTTTCTCTTTTTAACCTTGACGAAAACGTCTGTTTACCGGACTAATTTCGGTAAGTCAAGCCAATTAGGGAGTAAAGAAACATAACATTGGCTATATTATTTGATTGATAACTAACTATACAGCTCCCAAGCGACAGGCGATCGAGTCCTGGCTAATGTCACCGTATGTGACTTACAGATTTGAATGAATGTAATATAACTTTTTCACTTACAAAAAGTAAACTTTCAGAAAAGAAAGACTATTCTGAAATTCACTTCATAACATTAGCTTCTATTGCAGATAGTCCGCCTCTCGCTGTCTTTCTTAAATATGGTGGAAAACTGATTAGAAATATTATAAAACCGACACTTGTGATTGGCGTAATCCCTCATATACCAAGCTTGGATGGAGAAAGGGACTCGAACATGTGAACGGTTCCATGGAGAGTTAGTTTTCATAACTCTGCTGGTCTGGGGCACAGATGAGTTTACCGTACCCACAAGTGACGTTTACATTGATATTGGGTTTTTATACAAAGAATCACCTGATATACATTTTAGTCTTTGAGAAACTGATGACACTCGGAGAACCTACAGAGAAAGCTGTATCTCATAATCTAGACAGTGACTATTGACTAGTGTGGTTTGTGAGATCTCATCTGCTACGAGGCTACTGCCAAAAAGATCATAAAATAAAATAAATTAAACTGTATTACTTACAGACAGTATAACGTATAATACTTCAGGCAATCGATTGAGAATCAGACGGAAAGTCTGATTGTCAGCATTCATAATTGTTAGACAGTCAACCGCAGGAGCATATTGTTAACTAGCATATGTCACATAATTAGGGTGTCCCAGTCTTTCGCAACCATGTTAAAGACTCTTAATCATAATTTATATATTAACTTATAGATTTTTAAAACAGAAATGATTAACAAATTATTTACACCTGTAGGAGACCACTTTTTAAATTGGAACGTAGCACGGAAACCTAAGGCGATGTTTTTGGCACATTTAAGTCGTAAAACTTCACCCGAAATCATCTAAACCCGTTATTTCGATATTTTCAAGAGGTTCCCGAAAGTGAGTTACCGGACTTTAGTAGAACGAGACTTACATACCCGAGTTTCAAACAGAAGCTTTAATTATAATGATACCTACTTAATTATGCCGAGACATCTACTCTTCAAACAAGCTGCCCTTAGCCAGAGGGATTGCATGGCTTAGGTGAATTTGGACAGTTTTAGAAATGATTCACAAAGCAAAATTACAATAATCTCAATACAAGTCATATGATATATTACATAGAATTAGAGCGCATATGAGGAATTATGCCATCGGTTCTTCTATTTGTCTGTAGATATATAGATCTGTCAAGTCAAGTAATTTGTATTGTTAGGATTTCCCTAAAAGATTGGGTAAGCTTGTAGTTCATCATCGACAAAAATCGGTACGACACTTGTGAAATTTCAATGACGGTCAAATAACATTGATTAATGTTTTTTGAAACAACGGACACGCTATTGTGCCCTCATACATTGGCAATAAACTAGGGACAAATTGATCGACAAAAGTGGTGTTTGAAGAAGGCTTAATAGTTTTATCAAACAGCTTTTAGAGTTTGCTTTCAGCTAACACGGTCGTTATTTGAAGTGCAATATCATTCCAACTGGAACAATAGATATTATTTTAAATCTTTGAACACGGCTTTATACAAATACTGCCCGGTTCTAGAAGAATGGTCAATTACTCAGTGTAAATAGTCCCTGTCGTCTGATAATGAATATTATTTTCACACGTAAAAGTTTTCAGCTTTTCCTATTCTGGTGATTTATTAATGATATAGAAAATTAGCTATGTTGATCAGTAACAGAATGATAGATATTAATTTTACTTCCTAAATAATACATACTCAAGATATTCAAGGGCTTGAAACCAGACCAAAATGACATTACTACTGGATATGATTTTATAGCCAAGATTAAACTTTTGCACTTGTTTTTCTTAAAATGCTTTTTTTGGACATAAGCGGTTATGATTTTAAGCAATTAATTCGTGTCTATTTGATTGTCGTGATATGATTTACTGTATTCAAAGAAACAAATAGAGGGTTTCTATATATATTTTGATAAGTAAAGATTTAGATGTTTTTCTAAATGGTTGACAACCAGAAAATGTAAAAAAAAAAAAAAAAAAAAAAAATGGTGCAATATTCACTGAACGATTTGCAAGTTGTTTCATTAAACAATTCGGCGTACATGTGGAGAAATTGGGATTTGAACATCTGGTATTTATTAGGATTCAGCTGTGATTCTCGATTTACATCACCAGGGGAATTCACCAAGTGACTGGTATCTGGCACAAGACCACAATTAATTTACCATAAGACTTAATGTTAATAACGTTTGGCCCCATAACTCCCTCCCAAATTTCGTTGGGCGAAAACGCCTGACAGGTACCTGAATCGGTCCTGTGTTAGAGTTCTGTGTTAAATCTTTACAGGGTGTGACTGAGGAAATTTCGAGTTAAAACCCCGGAGTATCATAGGGGCTATCAAGCAATCTTCAGAATGTAAACAACAGACCAATCACCCCTCCATCAAATGGTGATCAATACACAAAAAATGACCTATTTAGGCTATAATATTACCCTGAACAGAAAGCTCCACTCAATTACTTCCCATCAATACCAATTACTCCACCAAAAACAAATTTCCAGGACCAGAACAAATCAAACAAGACAACACACTAATTGTACTAAGAACTATGTTCGAGGGGTGACAAAACGGAAAACAATAATGGGGATTTTATGCCATCCATAGAAACCTGGCCGCCATTTTGTTATTTCTCAAGATCTAGTAATCCTTCGTGTATCTCCAGTATGGAGTCCTCATTATCCACCACAGACAGTTCCGAATGGAGTTCCCCTGCGTACCTCACAGCTCAAATGACTTGTACGAAAAGTAGCAAGTTTGAAAGAGATTAAAACAAATTCTTAGCGTTGGGAAAATACAGATAGTTTTACAGATAGTTTATGTATTATCTTTGTAATTTCGTCGCTTTCAATCTGATTTAAAAGTCATTTGGGAATACATTTAACAGCCTCGTATATTCAATATATTTTGCAGTTTATTAATAGATATCATCAGAAAACCATTATTCGGAAAGAAACAAATGTCTGATCTGTATGTACAACTATAATAATACATTCTATGTAAACAATTCCTGTATTAGAGTAATAAATAAGCTCAAAATCTAACTAAAAAACAAAGCAAAGGTAAACAACATCCGTCAATAGAAGGCCTTCTGTCTAAACCAACTTCCGATCTCTGCAGTAACAAACATTCTCTCTGTTTATATCCATCGTAGAAACACGATCTAGAACTTGTTATTGCAGGGGTTTCAGTAGTCCAAGGATATCCAGTTATTTCAGTCATACATCCTTTCGATTAATTGATTGATTAGTGTTTTACAGGCAAATTCGTTTATTCAATATTTTATATTTAAATCTGTAGCACACTTTGCAGCAAACAGGAAAATGAAAAGCACATACAACAATGTAAAAAGTAAAAAATGTTTAATATGATTCATGTCAAATGTTAGTCATGTTAACTGTTTCATGTTGAATCTTAAAATAGTAAATAGAGTGTAAATTATAACCATCTACAATCTTTCATTAAAGTCAATTTTTATATTTTTTGTTGTGGTACACACGACTCTGTTTAAGGAACCTGGTGGGAACATTGTTGCTCAGGTCCCTCAGGAAGGGGGCTGTGCTGGACCCATCTGCTGGGGTTTAGTTTTCGTTGTGGCGAGACACCAGCACTATGTGTTCTATTGGCTTGAAAACCAGGGTAGTCGCCACCTGGCTGACATGGAGTAGGTGGTGATAGGCGAGATGTAGAGGGAGGAGGTCACCTACATCCCTTCCATGACATCGAATCGGTTTGAAAAGTCCCGTGTTGACATGGAAGGGCGAACCTCTGCGCAAAAGTGTCGTTGTTGTTGTTAATTTTCGCCTTTGATTTATTATTTTGTTTAGGTTCCTTTTTGCAATAGTAGCCGTTGAAGAAGCCGTTGTTATTTATGGGTTTCATGTTAACTTCAGAAGGGAGACCATGTCCAGTAGGCCACGTAAGGAAAGTCTGTTTCGACACAGACACTTTTTTGTGGCAATGTCATTTGACTGGGATGGCTAAGGAACGGATACGAAGGCAAGGCGCCGTGATTCGATATAATTAACGTTTTTTCCACACTTCATTACTTGCATCTTTGAGCTCACGTTGGACCCACATGCGTAATGCATGGGCATTGTTGGGGATGGTAGGCATGGGAAAAAGGTAGGGTAATTTGCGGGCTTTACGTTGAACCCACATGGACTGCCCATGGAAAGCGTATAATTTTTTCATGTTAAAACAAGCAAAAAATTACTTTTAAAAACATCGCTTGGATGTCGATATAAGTTGAGCATACAAGAAAATAATAATGATTAAATTCCATTTTGTACCTATTGAGGAGGGTGTACCATAAAAATCATGTTCATAATGTAACCAGTTCCACCAGAAATGCTATGGAAATGTACGAGTAAAAATGGTAAGTTACAACTTGATGAAACCATGTCAATAGCGCGTATGCCCTCCATGAGCGTTCACAACTGCGACGCAACGTCTCCTCGTGGATTCAATGGTGTCTGAACTCAGCTTGGGGATGTGTAGCCCTATTTGAACTGACAAGGCACCCTGTTCCTGCAAATTATGTGGAGGGTTCCTTACTTGCCGGGTCTTCTGCCCAACATATCCCGTACATGTTCTATGGGATTTAGGTCGCAAGGCCTTGAGGGCCACTCCATGGCATTGGTGCCAGCATTCCTAAGAAAATTCCGCGCTGAATTGGCCGTATAATGTCTGGCATTATCTCATCAGCGAAGTGCAAAGTGAATCTGGATTCATCACTAACGACCCTATTCCAATCACGCCGAGTCCATCTCAGTTGTCATTGTGCCCAGATAAGCCGTTGACGTCGGGGTAACTGGGTTAAAATTTGTCCATAATATGGCCGGGGTGCATGGAGACGAGCAGTGCGCAGGCGATTACGTAGGGTTTGGGCAGTCACACGACCTCTAAACAATTCATTCCTAGTGAACGTTGCAGTGAGAAATCGATTGAGCAAATGGCGTAACACGATTTGTCGGTCTTCTGCACGTCACACGTGATCTAACCGAACGCGGTCGGTCTGCTGAGGTGCCAGTTTGTTGGAGACGTGTCCGGAGATCATGGATAGTACGTCGATTACATCTCATAACCCTGGCAACGTCAGTGACCGACGTTCCTGTATTCAACATGCAAATGGCACGTTCACGTTGAACGTTTGACAGTCGTAGCATTGTAAATCAACGGATAAGTTACTGTAATAACCTGTTTTCTCGAGATGTCACTCTACTGTGCTAACGTTGGCTCAATTGCACGTGTCTCATTAGGTCACATGACTAGGAACACAAGGAAACATGCTTTATCCTTGATGTATGTTCGCAGGAACTGCATGCTTTTGCACGTCGGAGTTGCTGTGTGTCATGACATCTTTGACAACGCATTTACCTCTAATAATTAAGTTTCAAGAAAATATTTAGAAATTTATGAGTGTAAAGTTTCTTTTTTAACTGAGTATATATACACAATGAAACGGGTGAATGAGTATGAAATCTACTGAATTTAACGTGGGCCAGCGATGGGCTTCCCCAGTCTCAAGAAAACGCGCGTGACTCGCGTGAGTTTAATTTGAGCGGTAGAATCAATATTTTCTGCCTTTGTTGAGAAAGTTTTCTGCATTAGCTATGGTAGCTTAGCCTGTGATTCTAAATAATTCTAAAAACCAACATAGGTCCCACGCAGGCCCAACGAACAAATCTATGTGGGCCCATCAATCATTGTTGGCTAGGTAGGTACCTTAGATCAAGTGTAGCCAACGTTTTACCAATAGACAATAAAAAACGGTAGACTGGTTTAGCTTCCGACAGTCACCGAATAAACTAAACTGACGTAACATCTTCCAGGTTCTGCTGGTGCCAATGCATCAATCCGCCCAACGTGTATGATAACTCGAGCTTTTGTGGCGTCCTGCTTGAAGTAGATCCAGGTACCGTCATTATATAACCTATGCTACTGACATAACAGCTGAGCAAAAATTGCTTTGTAGATCGAGATTGTTTTTTTATTCAAACAACCCAGGAAGTAAATCTATTAACAGAAACAATGGAACAAACATCTGTCGATTTCTTCAAATGATTAATTTTATAGCTCCTTCCTCATTGCTTACGCTCTGCATAGCCTGAACTTTCTCTAGAGACTAGCTGTCAAAGTTATCCCGCCATTTTTGTAACCCTATTATCATGACCCTTTGTTGATTCACAGCCATCTGGTCATAATGTTTGTCGCCTACAATGGGTCTCAAACTGCGACTGCAGTGGTTACCGTGGCAGATCTAGCTCGAGTTAAGGTCCAGCTTTACCGAACGACAAAAGCACCATGACATACTGTCCCATTTTACAGAAAAAACAATCGAAACATGCATGAGATCAATAAAACCATCTCTGTTTGCGATGTCTGCACTGCGTCCTGTAATTGTCTTGTCTTAGTTTGTTGCCAGTGGCCTCGAGGGTTGATTCCGCCATTCATTGAACTGGTACGTCGTTATCTGATTGAAATCAGGAGTTTGGCGTTAATCCCCAATTAAACAAATCAAAGCACCATGGCGTGACGTTATCTAGTAACGTTGCGAGCAATTGGCGTCTCAGGGTTTTTGATTTTACAATGTAATCATTGCTTCGATACCTTGTATTTGCAACTCAATGACATGCTTTCAGACAAATTTATCAACCACAAAACAAACAAAAAAAAAATCAAAAAAAAAAAAATTCCAGTACGGACATCCCCTAATAAATGGAAAAATAATATTTGTTATTTGAGACGACAGACTATCCCTGTTGTGATACGGTGTAATTTATAAGCAGCCATTTACGTACTTTCCCAGTCTGGTGCCCCGTGTATAACAGTGCGCACACTGGAAAGATATATTACAATTATTAAGTAGCGTAACGTGTTGAAGCCAGTAAGTTAGACTTTGTTAGAAATACAAAGTACTTCCCAACAATCAATATTGCGTTAAACTGCCATTCTTAATAATCTGTTTGGTTGTCAAACACTCATGCGTCTCATTATTTTACAGAAATGTTAAATATAGCTATTTCAACGGACAACAAATGTACCATCAATCGTATGATATCAGATTGAAGGAATAGGTAAACGGTTAGAATAAAGATGTATAATTCTAAAACCTCAAATCAACAAACATGACAGAAACAATGGAATTGTATGGATAAACACAGGCTTCGCATTTATTTGGAACACCCATTCCAACAACATGGATTGGATGTTTGCCATTATTTGCAAGTGAGCATACAATAGAAGCTTTTTTTTATGGCAGTGTAGATGTCAATGACAAAAGAAAACTAAGATATTCGTTAGAAACTGTGGACATTCTTGTTCGCAGAGTCAGACTTTCCAAGTAGTGATTGAACGGTTGATGGTATATACAAAGTAGTGATTGAACGGTTGATGGTATATAAAAAGTAGTTCTCATACAATCCTACGTATGTAGATATAGATCCGGACACCGGAATCGATTTAACTGGCAAAGGCAACCTTTCGGTTAATGGTGGGGTTTGATATTTGTGGGCATATGCCGCCTCCGCCGATTGGGGTTTAACGCCGTGTTCGATTGTTGTACTCGTACGACGGCGCATAAGAACACTGTGCAAAGATACCCACGTCATTGGTGCAAACATGACAAGACAGGGCAGTCACAAGAAGCAATGAAACAAACAGATCAACTTAGCTCTCTCGCTCGGACAGTACCAGTCAACTGGATGCACCCTTCCCACCACCCACATCAGATATTTTTACCTGTACGTTTGTTGTTCTGTGTATTATTGAGAGAAAATTCAAATACTGCGTTTTTGTAGTATTTGGTGAGCTAACCTCTATCGATGTATATTACAAAGGACGTATGTTTTTACTATTCTTCAAAATCGTAACATATGTTTTTGTGTTAATTACTTTAGGATGTATATACTAATTTGACCAGTTTTCTATTCAACACGATTGACCCAATCTGAAGTTGTTGCGGCAGATGGAGGGGAGTAGATGAATGGAAAACTATACAACAACACATTAATTATGTATAGCAATTAACGGGATAACTGGTTTGATATAGCTGCACATGACTGAAAAAACAAGAATAAAGATCGTGAGCCAGTTCGAATAAACATGGACTGGTTTTATAAAGGCGCTGTCCTGCTCCTATGCAATGTTCCGACATTTGGCAAATTAAAAATTAAAATGGCTATGAAAGATTTCATGTAATCTAAATTTTATTTTGGTGAGTTGAGCTATGTTTTTTTTAATTCAAGACCTAATTCTTGAGACTGGCTTTTCAGCCCTCTGCTTATCATCATATGTGTACCATTCATAGTTACGTTCTTGGAGCCTTTCCTAGAGGACCAGAACGATGGAGTGGGATGGGGAGATGTGGCCGGATTGGTCTGGTATGGAAGGAGTAATGATGAAGTAATGCAAAGGGTTAGGGACCGCGACTTGTTTCCTGTATCTTAACTTCTGAGTTTAAAGGACCCAATTAGCGTAATTGCTTTATATCGAGATTCGCTTTGTTGGTTTGTTAAATTGAGGTTTAAAGTCGTGCTCAAGGGTATTTAGTTATATGACGACGAATTCTCCACTTCACGCTGCTCCTTGTCTAATTACGGCGGAAAACCAGTAAGAATCCTCG
>JAVFBW010122097.1:0-14755 GCA_034783835.1 Mopalia ciliata
TCAGTCATCATTATTGTAACAGCTGTCAATGTTATTGAGTATCAGTCATCATGGGCATTAATGTAACAACTGTTAATTTGGTTGAGTATCAGTCATTATGGTAATTATTGTAACAGCTGTTAATGGGGTTTAGTATCAGTCATCATTATTGTAACAGCTGTCAATGTTATTGAGTATCAGTCATCATGGGCATTAATGTAACAACTGTTAATGTGGTTGAGTATCAGTCATCATGGTCATTATTGTAACAGTTGTTAATGTGGTTTAGTATCAGTCATCATTACTGTATTTGCTGTTAATGTGGTTTAGTATCAATCATCATGGTCATTATTGTAATTGCTGTTAATGGGGTTTAGTGTCAGTCATCATTATTGTAGGGATTAAAATTTGTCATCAGGGACAATATTGTAGCGGATGTTAACGGGGTTCCATATATTAACCCTACAAGCAATTTTTAGTTGGCTTTTAACAGAATTTTAAATTAGAAGATTTGATTAGCACAACAGCTTTCAGTGAGGAATTTTACAATTCAATTCAATAGGTTGATTTTGTTGTTGCTGCCAATAATCTCAGTAGGGTGGAAATAAATGCTTATTTTACCTTTCTAGCATAAATGAATACCGCAGTCAAATTTGAGATCCAGGAAACCTAATTGTATTTCATATAGAGTAATCTAGCTTTGTATGTAAGGCAATTACAAGCGTATGAATAAATAATTATATGATGTTTGAGATTTTGTGAGTTCATGATGTAATATTGGTCCGGTGTTAAGCGAAATTGACCAGGGAGCCATGTCACCAGTATCTACAAGTGTGTAACTAGAACCAGACTGATCAGCGAATGATCTCTCCCCGAGGTGTAATTACGTCACACGACCACATTTCGTGACAGAGCTGCAAAGTTATGACGTAGTGCCTTTGGAATCATATAGCTATTAGATTAGAGCAACAGGCATTTCATTACCAGCTAGGTTAAGGACATACATTTAATTAAAGTTAAATAATTGTATGCAATGAATCCTCGGTTACAATCGATAAGCTCAACAGTACAATGGATAGAAACATTTCTGGCAAAATACAGGGCCGATATATTGATTAAAATGAGTTGTTCTTCCTTGGGAGTAGTGAGGGGAGGTATTACTACATGCGTGTTTTGCTGGTAGTTTAGTTGAGCCTGTCGAGGGATGACCACTGGTTCTTCACCTGACATCCATAAAAAGCAGCAAACATACGTTACACGCAGACGATTCTTAAAGCGTTACTCCCTTCTGCTATAAATCCTATATCCTTCGAAAAGTTACCATTAAATATACTTTAATATGGCATCGACTTATCGTTTCTTACTTTTATAAAGTAACCTCAAAGTAACAGATAAATACCTATCTACACCCACTGGTAGCTGACAGTTTGGGCGTGGCCAACCCTGTCCATGACCTCACGCGACTAACACTCTTGTGTGTAACGTGTTAATAACACGTCGACTCTATAGGTCTCGTGACGTAGGCCCCTATTTTGAGAAGAAAGATATTTGATAGGTCACTAGTTGTGGAGCTCTTCTGTTAAGTGATAAAAGTATCAAGACATGGCCGCCTGGATAATTTTACCGTAGTTTAAGCATTGCCCAATGTTAAAGATCCAATTATAAAATGGATATAGCTCGATTAAAATATTAGAGAGCATAATTCAACACAAGAAATGGTGCCTGTTCAACCGATGTGCATTTTATTGCAGATACTGGGAGCATGGCTTCAAAGTCATATAGATAAGAAAACATTGTCACCAGTAAGTGGTCAATATAGAGGAAAAACTTCAAAGCACCAATTTTATAAGTACATGTAAGTCATTTTACCATAATAGTATGATTAAGATGTTTACGAATGAAACAATGAGAATAATTACAAATGAAAATCTTTACCAAATAAGCTTTCCAAGATCTGAAATATCTTCCTCGAGTTCAATCATCTAAACAATTTCAGAACTGAGAGAGCATAACCTTAAAAAAAACTTCACCTTAATGATCACAGATTTCCTAGAACTGAAACATTCTAAAAAAATAAATTGTTCACCGATTTGAGTGAAGCTTCTATTGCGCAGTGCTGTGATTACAACCTTAGAGCAATGAGGGCAGTGATAGCTTCACATCAGTGGGCTTTCTTTTTAACCAATTCCACACAAATTGCCCATTCACTAAGGATAAATCTAAAAGCAATTTAACAAGAAAGACGTGAAGATTTCCTCTTTTCGGGAAGACCAACGCTTGATTGGGCCAGACCAGGTAGTCCTAGAATATCCGAACAGAACTGGGCTTATTCACGGTGATATAATCACTAATCGATTTAATACAAATAGCTACAATTTTGTGCGGGTCCAACATGTAAACACCGCATTAAGAGAATCACAGGGTGCATATAACGTAACCGGGCTGTATCAGTTAACCTTGTCAAGTAGTATCGACAAGTACCATAGCAAAGAAACGAACAGTACTCTTATAGAACTGGAAACAAGTAAACTGTGCTACATGAAGAATAGAAAGGTCATTGGCGTAAAGATGGAAACAGTATGCAAACTCGCGTGCATGTTAACGACTTGATTGTAAAATGATGTGACTGAACGATTAACCACAAACATTATACGGAAGATTTTAAATGTACATTCTAAGGGTAGAGAGGTAGCATTGTTTACAGTCTGTCGCGATCAAAACAAAAATCATAATTGTAGCCAAAAACTATATGCATAGTTAAATAACCGTTTAAGAGAAACATGTTTGATTGTTCTATACCCCCCCCCCTCTCCCCCCCCTCTCCCCCCCCCCCTCTCTCTCTCTCCGGAAAATCAGATGAAATCGTTCTTAACGAAATTGTTTTCTAGTATGTTGTTTTGGGTTAACCATTTGAATGCAAACGGATGAATGCTCTGAAGGAATGGAAGATGTGTTAGTTTTTTTGCAGCTACCTGAGTGATATATGGTAACAAATGGATCCATTTAATTCTTAAATGGAGTGTTAAAACATGTCATTTCGACACGAGGCCGGATGATTTCATCTGTCTACAGTCTCATCAAAACAAACATAAAACCATGGTGAGCACGTGCTTTACATTCCTAAATAAACACCGATTGGTTTAAATAAGCTGGTTGGTTAACAACAACAGTGTAACTTCCCAAACGTATTGTCGGTATGTCTGTAACTAATAAACCAATGTATTTCACCTTGCTTCAGAAACTCTTCTCTGGGAGTTTATCTAGAACAAGGTATGATTTATCGATGTTAATTTATCAACATCCCTATAGCAGTGTGATGACTTTTTAGCACTATATCAGATATCTCGACAAAATCTCTAAGCCAACAAATCAGCGTCCGGGAATAACAGTTCACCAATACAGCCAATAGGCCTGTTTGATAACCATACAAAAACATCCTTGGGTAACACTAAAATTAATATTTTAATAAAGAAAATAATTTTGATCTGTTTTTTAAAACCATGTGTTAGTAACAGTAAACGGGGCACGGTGAATGGCTGCTTTCATGTGAATGTACGATGTCACACCTTGTGGGACCTTGTAGTAGATTGTTAAAAAAAGTCATTTTAAACGATAATTTAAGTTAAGGGGACGATTTCCTAGAAATTGCTCCCAGTCACACATGTCAAGTCCCAGTCCCCGATGGTTGCATTTCCTAAAACTATATACGTATATTCACTTGTGGTCTTTAGATGAACTGATTTACGCTAATAAGTTGCCTTAAATGTATGCGACAGTAATTATTTTCAATTAAAGCAGTGTTATGTTTATCGAACCAAAAAAGACTGGGAAAAACTTGGTTCATAAATCTTAACTGTTGACGACAGCTAGACAGCTGGATTGGGTGTCTCTCAGTCCATACTATATGTCACGACCAAACTCTATAAAATATATTGTTTGTTTGTTTGATTGGGGTATACAATAGAAACGTGGTTATGATGAAAATGGTTTCACCTTTAGACATGAGCAAATGTTTGGTTGGTATTAACTCGAGTGTAAAAACTTGTGTGGGAGAGGAATTTCGTTGACAAAAACAAAAACGTTTAGAGGTACATTTAAGAGTGGGTTTTATGGTCCGTTTATCCAATGCAAATATTATTGTGTCGCCTTTTATGTGCGTTATATCAGAAACAAGGAATGTGGTAAGGTAAGTGTGACGCTTTGATGTATAGAAATACATGCAATAACTTCTGAGGGTTTGCGAGCCGAACAGCTTTCGAAGTTGAGTTGAATTTGTGCACGGGTTAAGAAATGTTACACTTTTGATTGTGTTACTCTATTTCATTTCATTTCATTTATTCACCAGATTTGTCATAAATTAAAACATAGATAAAGTGCACACTCATATAAATATACAAACATATAAATTATCAAACAATACTTTGAATAGCGTCAAACGTACTTACTGGCGATATGGAAACCCCAGAGGGCTTGTTATATCCCATTTAATTAAGGTAAATTGGCCATGGCCGGTCATCTTTGTGTAAGATAATAAGGGTTATAGACATTAATTAATGTCTTTCAAGTATCGTTTCATGCGAGATTTAAAGAGAGATAATGATGTTATAGTCTTAAGATCTCTAGGAAGTGAATTCCATAGTCTATGGCCACTTGATCATACTTACTTGAACAAGTAATGATACGAACGAACCTTTTGTGTAACCGTTTTAGTGGCTTTAGATGTGACTTATATGTATTACCCCTACGACGTTATAATAATTGTAATATGAGAAAACAAATGCATAATACAATATATAATGACTTTTTTTATTTAAACTGTTTTTACCGTGATTAAGTATCCCTATGTTACGTGATAGTTTTTTTTACGAACTGTTTGCTGTTATGTGTGTGGTCCAGTTTAATTTGTTGCTAAAATACACTCCTAGAAATTTGTAACTAATTACTTCCTTTATTTCTTGAACTGCTATTTTGATCATGTGATCATTTTTATTGGGTTTTTTGTTGGGTACTATAAACATGAATTGTGTTTTCTTAATATTTACAGTAAGCTTATTACATTAGAACCATTGATGTATTTTTTCCAACTCGCTGTTCATCAGTCTAGTCAAAAGATTCGGATCTCTATTGGATAGAGTTACTGAAGTATCATTAGCGAAAACAGTAAAGTTTAGAATATAAAAGCAATCTTGAAGATCATTAATAAAGATCAGGAAAAGTATAGGTGCCAGGATAGATCCCTGAGGAACGCCATAGTTTATAACACAGGGTTTAGATGTAACATAAGTAATTTGGACAGATTGAACTCTTTCGGTAAGATAGCCCCAGAAGAACTTATTAGAAGTTCCACGATAGCCATTGTGTTCTAGTTTGTTTAACAAAATGGAATGATCTACTGTATCAAATGCCTTGGAGATATCCAGGAAGGCGGCGACAGTGTATTTGCCATCCTCGCGATCAGAGAGGAGTTCTTCATACATGGATAAAGCTGCAGAAGAGGTCGAGTGGTTTGCCCTGAAACCAAATTGTTTATCAATAATTATATTATTGATTGACATAAACTCTTTCATTCTCATGGCTACCAGTTTTTCAGCAATTTTGATGCACGGAAGAATAGAAATTGGACAGTAATTTTGAAATTGATTTTTTTCACCAGCTTTAAAGATAGGAATAACTTTGGACAGTTTGAGAGCTGAAGGATTAATAAGTCCTGAAAGGTTTCTAATACATATGATCGTTGAAGACGGCGTTATCAAATGAACTTGCACTACTGGAGAATTTGTTCGCTAAAGAGACAAAAATGTTTATTAAACAGGATACAAAGCGCTGCAATTACAAACAACGAAGTGTTTTTTCTTAGAACAAGGGTATTTTGCACCTTAAAATACACGATGTGTTGGAGCATTGGTCATATGGCCAAACGTACTTTTTGTAATCTGGAAAAACATTGTAAGTCTGTTAAATGCAAAAACAGGATCTCTATCCGACATAGGGCGACATTGCTGACTTACTAGGTTCTTCCAGATGGAAAAGTGCTAATAGGAAAGAGCTTCACACACTTTCACATGATACAACGAAGGAATAAATCCTAATTTTAATATGGGTCAAACAAAAATTCGACTGATTTTCCCCACATCTTTAATATAAATACCTGAAGCCACATATATTGATATATATTCTAAATAAAGAAGAAAACTATGAGTGTAGCTTGATTTGATTGGATAACTCCATAAACTGATAACATGGCTGTTCGATGAAATGAGTGTGGCTTGATTTGATTGGATAAGTCCGTAAACTGATAACATGGCTGTTAAATGGAATGAGTTTGGCTTGATTTGATTGGGTAACTCCGTAAACTGATAACATGGCTGTTCGATGGAATGAGTGTGGCTTGATTTGGTTAGGTAATTCTGTAAATTGATAACATGGCTGTTCGATGGAATGAGTGTGGCTTGATTCGGTTGGGTAACTCCGTAAATTGATAACATGGCTGTTCGATGGAATGAGTGTGGTTTGATTTGATTGGGTAACTCCGTAAACTGATAACATGGCTGTTCGATGGAATGAGTGTGGCTTGAGTTGATTGGTTACAACTCCGTAAACTGATAGCATGGTTGTTCGATGAAAGAGTGTAGCTTGATTTGATTGGGTAACTCCGTAAACTGATAACATGGTTGTTCGATGGAATGAGTGTAGCTTGATTTGATTGGGTAACTCCGAAAACTGATAACATTGTGATTGGATGTTTGATGGAATGAGTGTGGCTTGATTTGATTGGGTAACTCCGTAAACTGATAGCATGGCTGTTCGATGGAATTAGTGTGGCTTGATTTGATTGGATAACTCCGTAAACTGATAACATGGCTGTTCGATTGAATGGGTGTGGCTCGATTTGATTGGGTAACTCCGTAAACTGATCACATGGCTGTTCGGTGGAATGAGTGGCTTGATTGATTGCGCAACGAGTAAACTGTTCAGGTGCTTTATAGAATGCCTATATGGCTGAAAATAATTCACAAGATTACTCAGATCCAGATGTTTTAATGATAATCATTCACATAGCACTCAATCAAGAAAACTGTTAATTCTGTCCAAGAGTGTTCCTTAATAATTTATTGACAGGAGAATGAAGGTATTTCCCACAAGATTAATGCTTTAGTTAACAATAATATTCCTGGTGTTTTTCTCACAAATGAACGTTTTAGTTAATTGTCCGAAAAAAGGTAATGAGCTTATGACTCAACATTTCTCTTAATTCAACAAAATACCCCCAGAGGACTCATTCCTCATCACAATCAAGTATCCATAGGTGACTCTTTTATTTACCAGGAAATTCACTCCTAGTCAGGCGACTCACTCCTCCACAAGAGATTCACTCCTCGGCAGTACTCACTGCTAGTCACACTCATTCCTCGCCAGAAGACTCACTCTTCACCAGAAGAGATTCCCCATCACTTTCACTCCTCAAAACGACACTCACTCCTCGTCACATTTACTACTCAAAATCACACTCTCACCAGGATTGCCACTCTTCGTCCTTTCGATTTTTTCATTTCCTTGTCGTTAGAGGACATTCATCACAGGAAAAACTCCTCATCATGGGTGATTCACTCCTCATTAGAAGACCGGCATTTCTTTTTAGAGACTCACTCCTCGTCAGCAGATTAACTCCTTCCCAGGAGACTCACTCCTTTCCAGGAGACTCACTTCTCACCATACCCCTCCTTATAGGTTTTATCGTACAGTAGACACATGAACATCATAATGAGAATTATAAAATTGACGTCATTTTACCTAGACATAAACAAAAAGGGCTTCAAGATTCCCAATGTCCAGGGAGGCTTATTCTTGCTTGAATCAGACATGTAGTTGTTTAATACAAAAACCAAACGGGGTTATTCGCGGAGATAAAATCACTAATCGATTCAATATATACAGCAAAAAAGTGTTTTTCTGTCAAACTTGTGACCTCCATAATGAACCATCTGAGGTATGTATTAATAATCGGCAATCATATTTTAACCTTGTCCCCTAGTATCGACATATTGGGTACGATAGGGTGTTAAAGTATGTGTTATGGACAAGAGGCCGGATGGATCTATCCACAATCCTATCAACACTAACATAAAACCATGGTGACCATGCTCTCTACAATCTAGCATAAATAATGGTTGGTTCACATGTGCCCTATTGTTAACAAACTATATAGCGGAACTTCCGACACTTGATGGTCCAAATCATTAAATAATAAACGAATGCCTATCAAATATCTCGACACAAGCTCAATGTTAGCAAATAAACATCAGGAAATAAGACACACCTAAACTGTTATGAATACCACGTTTTGTGAAACATTATTCAAGGGCTTATTTTGTGCCTTTTTTAATGCAGTTAAAGAATTGTTTTTAAGTCAAGGCGATGTTCATAAAAACTGTTTGGATCTGAATTAGCATTTAACGAAATGCTCATAATTCAACAATAATTCAAACTTAATTTTAAAAATGGTAGTTCCGATTGAGCTGTCCCAAAGTCGAATTTATAAGTAAGTAAGTTTATAACTAACTCGTAATTACCACAAGACATATTATATCCTGCGCACTACGTTATTATTATCGTTAGCCATTTTCTCCAATCTCTCTTGTGCAACTCTTTATAACCACCACAAAACATCTAGGTAATTTAGCACTAATTGACAGCAGAATTGTAAAAAGCGTTACGTTATAGTTTGCTTTCCTATATATAAGTTTGCTTTTCTATTTTGAGATTGATATCTCGTGATTACGAGTTAGCCATATCGTAATTACGAGATAGAATTGTGGTAAATATAAGAAAGTTGTTTGGTAATTACGATATAGGTTTATCATAATAGGAATATAATAATGATGGCATAATATTGACAAGGCCATCTTGTAGTTACAACGCGGTGTCTAACCGACTTCTGTAGCAGACAACAGTTATGCCGAAAATCCTATAGTCGGTCCTTTATTAGTTATCATGTCCTTGATACTGTATCTTTAGACTGACGTGTACTACTATTCAATAAATGTCCATGCCACTAACACACTTCTAACAATTAATGTGAAAAAGATTTTAGTCAATGTTTATTGAAAAACTGTTAATATTATGGTGATAAATGATTTGTACACAAAAAGTGTAAAGCAAAATGAACGACCAATTTGACACTAACGGGAAATTAACGCTATGCTCATACGCTACTTTGTGAATTTCCTCCAGCTCATTTTATTTATTTTTTTGATTATTTTGTGTAACAATTTTATTATTGTTTTGTACCATTATGACAAAAGACTTATCCAGATAGCAATGCGCTCAGAACGATGCGAATCTCCCGCATTGCCAGTCCGAACATTAATATGAAATATACGTGTTTCCTCTGTAACTAAAGAAGGCAAGATTATTGTCATTGTTAATGAAAATATTTACAGCAGTTTCTGACCGTATAAGGAAATGCAATAACAATGGATTCCTATTTCGTGATGAAAGGTCCATAAATCCACAATTTGGTCGATTCAACAAAATAGCTCTCGGAGTGTTCTTAAGCAGATGTTTCCGAAATCTAATATTTTGTCTAGACCAGTCCACACAATATATAGTAATTACACGGACAATTGACGCAGTTTGATGAAATATGCTCTCATACTCAAGCTTGAAAAAAAGCATAGAATTCAGTAAGAATTCAATGTACCTTCTTCAATCATCTTTGAAGTTGTTGAAAAGAATAAATTGTGTTGAGGGAACAAACTCCAGAAATTATTCTTGATCTGATAAAACAGTTCATGGAGCAGTCGGTCTTTGAGCGATAGAAACTAAATTCATTCACATCTTTTTTAGCCTAGCTGATCAACAACAACAAGCCGTGTGTAATTTATGTAACAGTAGTCATATCCAAGTAACAGGTTTTGAAATTAATCTCTATGCTAAAACGTTTAAATAAAACAGGGTTTATAAATTATTATTGATAATAACCGCTTAAACATAACTTATGATCTAAAGTACTACTAGTGTATAACTCGGCACGGCCATCTGGTTTTATTCTAACCTAATGTTATCAGGGAGGAATCGATAATATTGTATTCGAGATCGAGAGAGAGAGTGACACATTAAGGTTTTGCTGGACCCCTTGGGTTCAAAATGAACCAAAGTTTTTTGATCGCTTGGATTTGAAAGCAATGCATTCAAACTATACGTTGGTGGAAAGATTATTTGAAATTCAAATAACAAACAGTTATATTGGAGCCTATAATTGAGTTTTCCCATGATCATATATTCAAGTCGCAAAACTTAATTTGCCTTTTTTTGGCACTTCAGTTTAAAGCAGACTCTACATTTGCAAAAAAAAATTCTAGAAAACTATTCATGCTAGAAACTTCAAATTTGTACCAATATTAAGAGCACAATGCCTAATTTTTTTAGAAGCTCGTATGGGAACATACAAGAGGATCAATAAGAAGTGCTGCAAAGCATCTAACAAAAGAAAAAAATGAAAACTTTTTTTTGTCATATTGGTTGGACGAAACAATCTTTGAAATCCAGTATACAGTGACAACTTTATTTATGGTGTTTTGGTAACACCGCTGTCAGAACTGCAGGAAATCTATTGAATTTGTTATCAATGATACAACATTTAAAAAAGTGTGATGAGAAAACAAAACAAAAGGAAATTGCTTTAGTTGTGGTCTTGTTGAATTTGAAACCATATTGGCAACATTTATATGCTTGTATATACAGCACCGTTATCAAGCTATGCGCCGCAATGTATGGCGTCTGGACTGGTACATCCAGGTGCATCAAAGCTGATACAACATTTAAGAACATTGGATTTTGTTTTTCTAGCAAGGCCTGGGAATTCGTGAAAATATTAGAAGATTTTACAAGAGAACACGATTGAAAAGGTTTTCCACGTAAAAACATTAATCTGTTTCTCTATTTCCTCTTCTTATTTTAAATAATTTTTTCTCTTTAAAAATTAGTATAGAAGTTGTAGTTAGGTTATATATTGTTTGTCGGCGTTTGATCAATGACATCCCTGTTGTTTGGCTCACAGGGGAAGGTTTCAGTTCACAATGTTTGACTCCCTGATGAAGCTAAAAAAAAAGACCCCGTCTACAATAACATTTATCATCTTGTGACTTTATGGGTGATTGCTCATTTATGTTAAGACATTTTGACATTTGTTTCCTGGCCAATGCTGCTTTAAAGGACAACATGTATTCGGAAGTGTTTTTTCTAGATCACATATTTTGTAAAGAAGGTTAACGAGAGATTTATTTTATCCCCATCTCCTATTTCAGCCTTAACCGTGATTATTAACAGAACCACTTTACAGCATGTGTCTGAGCCGTCTAAAGCATGCTCGTATACAGCCATTTATACTTGAAGTCTTGACAAGGTAACGTCAATGTGTTTCGTAAAAAAAAGTGACATAACATTAAGACTTACCACGGGACAGTCGCACTATCCAATCAATTGCATATATTTCCCTATATTTTGATGGTTTCTTGTCGGGCTATTAACAGATTGATTAGTGAGTGTTAAACTGAAAGTAGAGTCGCTCAATGAAACAGCTTACGAATATGATTTTTGTCTTGTTCTAAGTAAAGCATTTTTAAACAATCAACTAAAGCGCATCGAGAATTGATCAAAAGTTCGGTTTATTCATTAACCAACATAATACATGTACAAAACAAATGTACTGATTCCACATAATCATAGTAAGGCTATGGCCATTTGATGCAGTTCCCCATTATGTATATGTCAAAAAGTATCACGGTGTTATACGAGGTGATATCGACACGAGGCCGGATGAATACATCTGTCCACAGTCTCATCAAAACTAACATACAACCATGGCGAGCACGTGTTCTACAATACACCATCAATAACCATTGACTAAATAATCACCGCTGCTCAGTGACATCATTTCCGACAGTTTATTTATTTAACATCTTTAAACAAATGTATGTTTATCAGATATCTCGACACACGTTTTATCCAAACGAATAAACATTAGACGATAACTGTTCACGCTTCACGATTCTCTGGTTCTATCACCATATATATAACCCACTAGGTAGTAAGCTTAACAAATATTTTGTCAATAATTTGTCAATGGTACAGTTTTGTTGTGCTTTAAAAAAAACTGATTTAAAGATTGTCATTCAAGTGAAGGCTTTAATACTCGTCTGAAGCAAAATGTTTTAAAAATACCGAAATGTTAATAATTCATCACTTATGACATAACAAAACATAATAATTATTGCATCTAAAATGCCGAGGCGATACGCATTTGAATATTTACTTCCTAATGTGCTTTCTCTGTCGCTGTTACATGTATGAGTTCACTGTATGCCACAGTAGTATGTAGACGATGGGTAGGCCTATACTGTCGTGTCAGCCTCAGTAACCCTTGTATTAGGGAAATCAATAACATAACATATTCAAATTATAACAGGGAGGGTCCATCTTCAACAATCTGTTCCAGTCAACAAACGTTACTTCAATCATTCTAAACCAGATGTTTCTAAAACCGATCTGCTTTCTGAGGAAAAACTATCCCCGAAAAATATAACAGTTTGATTAACACTGGACGCGATAGAATTCCAGATGACCAATTACAGAGAAAGTGTAAAATTGGAAACAAATACAGTGTTAGTTTGTCTTAAAGTGTCTTGTGTTTTTAGCTCGCCTGTATGAAGTGAGGAGAGCTTATGTCATAACCCTGGCGTAGGCGTCGGCGTCAGCGTCGGCGTCGGCGTCAGCCGTGTAAAGACTTCTATAATGAAATGTACTGAGGGAATTTTTCTGAAATTTTATACATAGTTTGGGGACCGGAAAGTAAGACATAATCAAAATTATATGGAATTCTGTAAATATTATTTATGCTTATTAGGTGATATTTTTTTTACAAAATAGCGGACAATTGAATTGACCGATTTTCCTAAAATTTCGGGTAAATGTTCCACATCATCAGAGGAGAGGGACATTGTCCTTTCAGCTAATTATATGTATTATTAATTATTTTAATGAGCTTTTTAAGTAAATTTGCATTAAACACCTTAACTCCAAATTGAATACTCCGATTTTCCTAAAATTTTGAGTAAATGTCACACAACATGAGAGCAGAGGGATATTATCTGGTCAGCTAATTATATGCATATTAATTACTTTAACGAGCTTTTAAATCAAATTTGCGTTAAACCCCATAACTCCAAATTGAATAGCCCAATCGTCCTGAAATTTTGGGCAAATGTCACACAAAATGGGGGGAGACGGTCATTATCAGTTCAGCTAATTACATGCATATTAATTACTCTTAACGGGCGTTATGCATAGATCCAATTTGAAAACTATTCAAAACTAATTGAATAACCTAATTGTCCTAAAATTTTGGGCAAATGTCCCACAACATAGTGGGAGACGGTCATTATCAGTTCAGCTAATAACATGTCTATTAATTACTATTATTAATTACATTGCAAAAGGAATGCATTCCCTTTGACTGGCAGAACAGGCGAGCTCTTTGGCAGCCTTGCTGCCAAGTATTTTTAGTTGATTGATTTGGGTATTTCACTTTTATGTCTACCGTGTGTTCCAACAGAAATTGACGTCAGCACAACAAAATGTGAAGTATTTTGATACAGCTGGAAAGTTAGTCTTCTTCCAGTCTTAAATAAAAAACTGCATTGCACCACTCAAAACAAAATGCCCTATATCAACAGAGAGTCATTGTATGGTGTACTTGTGTACAACTTGTTCTTAAAACAGAATGAAACTTGAGAAAAGAACGGACTTTCAGGAATTGCTTCCTTTCTGGAAAACAGTCCAAGGACCAGCCTATTGTGGTGGCAATTCTTAAAAATAAATAGATCCAATCCCAGCTTTAGATGTAAATCCAGCCGACCCACAATACAAAGTTATCACTTGCTGGTATGACAGTAATTATGTTCGATTTACGTCGTTTGATATTTGTCTAAACAAAGAAATGCTTGTGAATAGGTGGCAAAACCTAATCACAACACATGTTCCAATACATTAATTTGCAATATAAAACTAGGCGTGGCCGTATGGTTTTATTCTTAATCATAAAGGTACCCTGCAGGGCGAAATAAAGACCATTATTAACCTGAATGTGATGTGGAGAGAGAAATTAACTTACATGATATTAGGTGGGTAATACTCATTGATTGAATAGGTCATGCGCATTGTTATTCTTAATCCATAGAATAAATGTTATTAACTTAATTGAATTTGTTAGCAAGATAATGGATCTGCGAATTCCAGATTAATAAAACATGTTAGATAATCATGGAGACTGTCGAATGGAAACCAATTTGTGGTGTATCCATGTCATCTTCAACGTGAACAGATGCGTGGTGCTTGTAGATAAACACATTTAGATCAAACTGTTGCTTGTTTTGTCTGTTTATATTTAGCCAATATAAGTAAGTGACTGATTGGTAACAGTTTAGGGGTTTAGTGATACATACATGTACCTATGAAGCTTTGATTGGATATTGGATATTGAATAAAACAGGATTACATGGGATCGTCGAAATATTGCAACCGAAATTGAAACAAGCAAAATTTACAAATACCGTTAACCGTATTGAAGGTGTCCGTTAGCAGCATCTGTCCAATTATGTCCCCGATGTTTCTCTCACCGAGGAACCCTTCTGTTAACCGCATCTGACCAATGATATTCCAACTCAGTTCTGTAAGTGGCATTTAAAAGTTGGATAGTTAATAACAAGTAGGAATTCCT